>ML107863.1:16429-103757 GCA_003697995.1 Taxidea taxus jeffersonii | reverse complement strand
AAGGCAGCTGCTTAACCAACTGAGCCACCCAGGCGTCCCTCCCCATCCCTTTTTTAAAAGATATCAAGACGGGACGCCTGGGTGGCTCAGTTGGTTAAGCAGCTGCCTTCGGCTCAGGTCATGATCCCAGCATCCTGGGATAGTGTCCCAAGCAGGGAGCCTGCTTCTCCCTCTGCCTCTGCCTGCCACTCTGTCTGCCTGTGCTCGCTCCTGCGCTCTCTGACAAATTAAAAAAAAAAAAAAAAGATATCAAGACACCAAGAGAGATAATATCTTGTTTTCATATTGAGGACACACAGAAGGATTTGGGTAGCCAAGTGTGCTGTCCTTGTTCTGATCCGAATCTTCTGCACAAAGGTACCTTCAAACAGAAGACTAGAAGACTTTCCAGGACAAGCCCAAGATATATGGAGACCAGGACATCCAAAATGGAATAGTATAAAAGTGGGACACTCACTCACCCTGTTCTGTAGATGCTTTTGCTGAGCTCCCCATTCCAGCTTATGTTTTCTTTATTTTGCCAATTTCTGTTTATTGTTTTGTTTACCTGTTCTTCTAGCATTTTCATTACATTACTTGAAACTCAAAACTCCTTTGAATCTTTCTCATGATGCCTTCCAAATCTTTTGACATGCTTCATTTTAAAATTACATTCAATGTCTCATAGATGAGGCTACATCAGAATGTAGAAATGACCAAGCCTTAATTTCCAGCTTACCTGTGACTCATGCTCCTACAACCTCACCATCCTCTTAATCACTATGCCTATACACATATCAAAAAAGCTAAGGTGCCGTTGCTTTTATTATTGTAGTTAAGAGTTAAGAGAAAATAATAGGGTGGCATGGTAGAGCCTGGGGTTCTCCACAGTACCTTTCACTTGATCCAGCCTTTTCTTTCTCTGCCATCTTACTCTTCTCTCTTCTGGGAACACCACCTCTTTATGTCCTATGCAGAACTCCCCTGTTTTGATACTAACCAACCGTCTTACTCTGTGGGTCTGTCTTGTCTCATCTCCTCAACTGAGCTCATTAAGCCCCTTTCTTAATAAATTGACTCTGCCTAAAGAAAATTCTCATGCCAGCTGTACAAAGAATAAACTCTGTCCATTCTGTTATGGTTGGAGCTACAAAGAATAAATAAGAAGAGGGCACTTTCAAGAGGGAAACCTGTTACAAGCAAAATAAGCGATTATTTGATCGAAAGCGGCACTTATCATGGATAAGACCATACATGACTATAATAATACTCATGTTTTATGGATTATAAAAAATAGCACGTCCCATATTGAATGTGGGTTTTCATTCAAGCTCTGCTTCCTACCATCCTTTTCTTCCTTGTCTTCTCCACCTCAATTAATGGTAACACTATCATGAAGTGGCTCAGCCAAGTAGGCATATGTATACAATATGTATACACACATATAGTAAACCAGCAAGTGTTGTCAGCTTTACAATCGACATATATCCTTTATCTAGTAATTTTTCAATGTCACCACTGGGATAAATTTATCATGGAGCATGTTCATTTCTCACCTAGACTGTGGCAATAGTATCCAAGGTGATAGCCAGAGATATCTTCCAAATATAAGTTAGATTACACCATCTTTAGTTTAAATACTAATTTTTTTTCATTGTAGTTAGAATACAATCTAATTTTTTACCATGACTGATAAACTCCAACCTGCTTCTTCCTAATGATCTCAATTCATGTCTCACAGAGTTTCCTCTTGTTAACAAAGTTCCAAACACTCATTAAACAAGTGGGCTCAGGTTCAACCTCAGAGCCTGTACACCAATGTTCCCTCTGCATGAAATATCATTTCTCCTGATCTTCAATTGTTGGACTCAGTACTATATCATCTCCCAGAAATTTTCAACCACTGAAATTGACATACCACTACTCTCCCCATGTTATATTTTATATTTAGAGAAAGTGTCATGTGTCAGAATTATAATTTCATTTGCTTATTTGTTACATACCCACTTTCCCTAACTAGAATTTAAGAGAGATGAAATTAGAGACTTTTTTCTCTTGGGGCATCTTCATAGTGTCTGAAATATCACAGCCACACAGTAAACATTTGTGAAATAAAGAAATGAATGAACAAACAAGCATGGCAAAGAAGTACAAGATGTTAAGCATTCAAGTGGTGTAACTGGTCAACATACAGAAGAACTGGTATATTTAAAAGAAGAAAAAAAATTGGGAGAAGTCTTATAGGCCTTGACTGAAATATTACAGAAAGTAAATATCACTCATATTGATTCAGCTTTCCAACTCTGCTTATCACTCAATCATTTCTTTTCTTCAATCTTCTTGCTATTTGTTTGTGGTATATAACATTACCATATAGACTGTTTAAGTATTTATATAAGGAAGAAGTTTCTATAATTTTGGATAAATTATACATAGTAGGTCATGGAAACTGGAGGAAATTGACTCAAGTCTATTATTCTTTCCATGCAAATAAAGCCTGAAAGGACAAGAGAAATAGCAATTTCAATAAGACATCTGGAGGCAGTCCTTTAGGATATTTTTCTGATGAACAGCTGAGAATCATCTCAACTTAGCCTTATTTGTGCAGACATCAAAGAATGGTTCATTTAAACCATGCTAATGCATATAGATATTTACAAAGAAGAATATTGTACAGCTATTAATGTTCTTTGAACCAAAAAGCAGAGTATATTTTTTGTCAGCTTGACCAGTTAAAATAGCTCAGTAATGAATGATTATCAGTTAGCTAAAATAAACTTTACTTAGGGATAATAAAATAAACTTCGATATTGATTTATGAGGACGCTTCGAAAAAGGAAATTCTCTGCAAACATGTGTACTCAATGGACCATCAATAACTGTGGCCTTCTTGCTTCATTTGTCCTGATCTTATACTAAGTAAAGAGGCTAAAAATAAATATCAGATGCCTAGAGAAAAGTGTAAACAACGTGTCATCCTAATAAACTCCTTTACAGATTCCATTTTAAAAACCTAAACACTTACTTGCCATTTAGTTTTTGTCTCAAGTATATTTATATTTGGTATTCATCTCTAAGCAGTTTTCTCAGGAATATATTTTTAGATTGCTGACAAAAATCTCTATTTCCTATACTTAGTACAATTTAATATGGAAGTGACAAAAATAAAATTGTACCTGAACTTTGGAAACTAAAGATTTATTTTAGACTAATGTATTCAGTTGCACCCAAAACTGTGTATTGGAAATTTAAATTAATAATGATTGGAATTGGGGCACCTGGGTGGCTCAGTGGGTTGAAGTCTCCGCCTTCTGCTCAGGTCATGATCCCGGGGTCCTGGGATCAAGCCCCGCATCGGGCTCTCTGCTCAGCAGGGAGCCTACTCCTCCCTCTCTCTGCCTGCCTCCTCTGCCTACTTGTGATCTCTCTGTCTGTCAAATAAATAAATAAAATCTTAAAATAAAATAATGATTGGAATTATATGATTTATTTTATGATATGGCTTCCTCAGAAAGGCATAACATTGTTTGAAATTTTATTTCATTTGAACAGAAAATATAGGAATATGTAAGTATGACATTAAGTGATATTCTGCCCATAATCCCTATGAAAATGATTTTTAAGATGAGACAGTATTTATGAAATAATATGGAACATAGAGGGAGCAATTATGGGAATGATAATGGTTACAATTTAAATTATTTCACATTTGCTTAAACATCAGAAAAATTTTAAAGTGAAAATGTTTTCATTAGGTATTGAGAAGATTTTCAAGAGAAAGCTCTTGACAATATATAATTACAAAATTTGAAAATACACAAATACAATTACAAACTTTACAGGAAAAAGGGAAGAGCATCTAAAGAAAACATAATCAGAAATTGGACGAGAAAGCACCTACTATAATGCTTGCCTGAGTCAGCATATTTTATTATTCTTCCTTTCTTTTTAGAATTAACTGATCTGACAAACAGAAGAAAAACAAAGCAAAATGTCAAAAGAGCTTAGAAAAGCTGGTAGATGCTGTTACTATCATTCACACATATATTACAAAAAAAGAGGCTTGCTTGGCTGTGAGGATAGTGGCTCCCATTTTGAATTTGAGATGCTGAAAGACATCTGGTTTGAAAAGTCAGGTAGGCAAGGCTATGGTACTCAGGAAGAAGACCCAGGATACAGATAGGTCTGGTAGTTTTCAGAATATATGGAGATGAGAATGAGTACAGAGGTAAAATATCTCTTATTTTACTACTAAAAGTATGGTTCTTTGAGCAGCAGCATTTGGTTCTTCCAGGAACTTGACAGACAATCAGGATCTTGGACACCACTCTGACCTCCTGGGTTACAACTGCAGCTTAAGAAGATCTACCAGTGACTTGTATGCACGTGAACATTTTTGAGAGTTACCAGTCTAGTTACCAGTCCTGAGAGTTACCAGTCTACTAGTCTAACTCTACTTAGAGTTACCAGTCTAACATGAGAAATGAGGGCCGTGTCTGACAAAAAATAAATTCTAAGAAGAGGGATGAAAGAACTACAAATATCAGTGTAAAATATTAGCAGAGATTTAGGAAAACAGAGAGATTGGTTTTATGAAACAAAAGGGAGGCTAGTTTTAAGGAAGAACGAACCATGTCCAATACTTCAAAAAAAAAATCATTAAGATAAACAATGACATGGGATGCCTGGGTGGCTCAGTTGGTTAAGCCACTGCCTTCAGATCAGGTCTTGATCTCAGGGTCCTGGGATCCAGTTCCACATCGGGCTCTCTGCTCAGCGGGAAGCCTGCTTCCTCCTCTCTCTCTCTCTCTGCCTGTCTCTCTGCCTACTCGTGATCTCTGTCTATCAAATAAATAAATAAACTCTTTTAAAAAAATAGGGTCTTCAATCTCATAAAATTACTTTTAAAAAAATCTATATTCTCCTGCTAGCCTCAGATGTGTACATTTCCTCAGGTCATGATCCCAGAGCCTTGGGATTGAGTCCCACATCAGGCTCCCTCAGCAGGGAGCCTGCTTCTCTTGCTGCCTCTGCCTGCCACTCTGCCTGCTTGTGTGTACTCTCTTTCTCTCTCTCCCTGACAAATAAATAAAAATCTTTAAAAAAAATATAAACAATGACATGCACCCCTTAAATTTGACCATCAAGCAGTCATTAGGAGTATTTCTGGAACAACTTATATTAAGCAGTAGGTCAGAAAGAAGCAGATGTCTATGTCTTAGTGATTAGGAATTGGAGAATTTAACAAGACAACAAAGAAGAGATCACATTTGCAAAATCTTAGTAGTGAAGATAATGGACATCTCATAGTAATGGGAGAGTTGGAGCAATTTTTTTGATGCAGAAGAATTTTATCTAAAGAAAAAGAAGTCAGAAGGAAAGCAGCTGGTTGCTAGACCAAAATCATTACAGCAGAAGAACAATGTAAGAACAAGATCTCAAGGGGGTTGTTGGCATTGGGAAGAGGAAGATATCACTGCCTCTGAAACAGAACTGAGGGATTTAAGGATGAGTGAAAAAAATGTGTATGCTTACACATAATATATTTGCATTAGATGGAAAAAAGTTAATAGAACAGGAATAGTTAAGGAGGTTAAGAGGCTTTCCAACCATTTATATTTATGTTTCTCTGGAAAAGAGTAAGATAGATTATGTGTTTACGAGCCTGAACGCTAGAATCAAATTAGTTGAGTGAAGTCCACTTCCTCAACCTTTCTTACACCCAATTTTCTAAACTTTAGGTTGGGAATCCTAACTAAACCTACAAAAGCAAGCTACAGAAAGTGTTCATAGGTGAATAAAACTGAAATGAATTACTTCAAGGAAATTGAGAAGGTCACTGAAATTTCCAGTAGGCTGGACAGCTGAGATTGGAAATGGGCAAGACCAATGGCAGATGAGGTACCAGTGTATCTCATCTCTTCCCCAGCACCAGGTTCATTCCTTCCTCTACTAACCCATCTCCAACCAGGAAGGAGGTCAAAGAAGTTGAGAAAAGCTGGAGACTGCTGAAATCTTGAGACCTATAATATTTGGAAGCCTACTAATAAGAAGCAAACAGAGAAATAAAGGAAGGTCAAAAGATGGCAGAATCAAAGACAGAAGAATTTTGTGAAGAGGGAAAGTAAATGGTCAACAATGGCAAATGTTTCAGGGATCAAGTTAAATATAGAAGTATTTTTTGGGTTTTCTGTGGTGCAAATAAAAGGAATAAATATGTAGGATTTTGAGGGAAAATTGCAGCATTAGGGCTGCAATTTAGATGTGAATATTCACATTCATGTGCATATTGATATGTGTGTAAATGTGTACGTGTTGTAGTGGCTGAAGGATGTATAACTATAAAATGTAGAAAATACTGCCCATATAATCTCAAGACATGCAAGTACTACCCTAGGGAGTTCTTAATCACTGAAGATGTAAGAATGGATAAACTCTCTGGATCTGAAAAAGAACATTTAAAAGGGAGATTTGTCAAGTTTTCACAACTATAGCATTATTCTGGAAATGAACAAGAGATAAATACGATGACTAAGCAATGACCCACCTGTAGAAGGTGAGCTTAATAGGACAAAGTGTGCAGTGAGTTCTGTAGCATCAGCCACGGAGAGACATGAAGAGAGTGCACAGTTGGTATGGGACATATAAGCCAGCATAGCCCGAGGCAGTTTGCTGCTCTAAGGATGGCAATGGCATGGGCGTTGCTGACTACAGAGAACAAGCTGGGTAGCAATCCTTGAGCTAACTCTTAGACAAATTGGGAGTTACTGTTAGAGCAGAGGCTGCAGAGGGACAGTGATGGATCAAAAGGTATGTCAGCTGGAGAAATGCCTATGAAGGAAATTTCAGAATGAAAGCATGGAATGAACAAAGATAGAATCATTTTCAGCAAGTAGTGATGCTCATTTATTCTCATGTGCAGAGGAGATAGAAGTGTATAGCAAGGACTCCCTATTACACAGGCCACATTGTTCCATTCTCTCCTCTGATGCAATCTTCACTATTTGATAATAGTTTCTGATTATACTAAGCCCAGATACACCTGGGAATCTTTCTCCACCTAGAGAGTGAGTGGTTCAGGCAATTTGTCTGTTGAAGACAATTTGCCCACAAAATAAAACTTCGTTGCCATTCATAGTTTGACTTTAAAGAAGGATAAAAGAACACATAAAAAAAGAGGTCTGATCGATTGCTAATGTGGATATTTATAATAAGAAAGTTGCAGAGGGACAGCCGTGCAGAGAACCAAGTTGAGACGCTGAAATAATACAGAAAGTAGGAAATTAGTAGAGGTAAGAGGAAAGCAATATGCATACTGATTTAAAGCTTATCTTTGCCCTCCTAGGCATTTCCTAGTATTGGCTCAAGGAACAAGAGCATTTTATCATTGGATTAGAAATTAAGAATTGCTAAATTGATGTGCTTGGTTTCTTTAGTGGTCTACTCCCTTTGCAGTGTGACACATCACAGTTCACTAAGTAATCATGTGCATTTATGGTAGCTCTTTGTGCTATGTGCAAATATCAAGAATCATATTTTAAGAACACTTCAAATTTTCAAATAACTTTGAACTCAAAGGTATTGTGGCAACATCTGCAACAAGAACCCAAAACTGGCATTTGCTATGATAAAAGTGCGTCTCAAGGTCGCCTTTAACATGATCCGAAGGAAAATCAAAATGAAATTCCCAAATTCCCCTTTTTAAACTAAAGAGGTTTTCTTTATATGTTTAAGTTTGTTAATTGCATATCCAAGCCTTTTTCCCTGAAGTCCTTCATTATAATACAGGCTTTAGCTCAATTTGATCTCATAAGGATTCTTCTGAAAACAATAGCCATGCAACAATTGGGTTTTACTATTTAAATAATTACTGCAATATATCAAATATTGTCAAATAACATAACAAAAATGTAAAGATTAATTGCAACTGATTTTAAAAAAAGATGGTTCCTGAAAAGAAAATATGACTATAAAGTCGCCTTCAGAAAAGAAGGGGCAATATCCCAGCCACAGTGCCCAACAATAGCTTGACACTTACAGGTGAGGACTAGAGAAAAAAGGATGAAATAATGAGTTAAGAAAACCATGCAAGTCAGCTACAAAAATCAAATGAGAAAGAAGGTTCAGTGTTCTACTTATTACAAGATACAAGAAGAGTAATTCTGTATGCAATTTTATTTTTGTGTCACTTTAGAAGAATAAAAAGAAAAGAAAATGACTGGATTTCTTATTGTATTTAAATTGGACCTGTGTTGCACCTAGCTAGATAAATAAATAAATAAATAAATAAATAAATAAATAAATAAATAAATTCAGAAAGTGGTTGGCCAGAGGGAGCAGGGAGGAGGCAGAAGCCATATTTTCAGGTAAGTAAAGTTTTCTTCACCCCAAACACAACATTTATCACTAGAGACAACAGGGATACTGTTGGGCAACATGACACAAAAGCTGTAAATTTCTAAAATTCCAAGGAGAATTTTCTCTAAATCATTCTGTCTGGGAAAACCTCCACTTAACATCATGTATTTACGAGAAAATCAGTTGCTAAGAAACAGAAGAGTGAGAAACTGATAGTAGAATACCATATCTCCTCCTCAAGATTTCTTGTGAAATTTGTTTTTATTTAATTTCTACATCTTTACCTTTATATGTATTTAAATCAAGATAACATTTAGTCATGACATTTCATGATAACAATGTTATAATTAAAAATTATACTTCTGAATAACATGCTCTTCATCTCTTTATAATTTCTATTTGAAATTTTATCTTTTTTTTTAAAGATTTTATTTATTTATTTGACAGACAGAGAGATCACAAGTAGACAGAGAGGCAGGCAGAGAGAGGAGGAAGCAGGCTCCCTGCTGAGCAGAGACACCCCCCCTATTCGGGGCTCGATCTCAGGACCCTGAGATCTTGACCTGAACCGAAGGTAGAGGCTTAACCCACTGAGCCACCCAGGCACCCCTGAAATTTTATCTTTTATAATGTTAGTCTTTAAGCCTCTGCTATCCTTTAGAATGCATTTCACTTTCAAATGTCCCCCCACATTCCTTCTACATTTCTGTGTATATTTTCTGTTTACAATTGGAATCATTATGGATCTTGTCTGCAAATTTCAATCTTCAATATTTATTCGCTCAAAAAGAATACTTTTTCTGTGTCCACTTCTGTTCTATTAAGTGGGGATACAACATGAATAAAATAAAGTTTATGTTCTAATGGGAAGAAGCTGACCATAAAGAAACAATACATCTGTAAGATGTAAAAGCAAGGTAGAGAAAAAGTGTGCATCTCAGGTAAGTGGCATTTGCACAGAGCCTCAAAGGAAGTAAGGGAGCAAGCTTTCTGAGTATTTGCTGAAAAAGCATTCCAAGCCAAGGTTACAAAGTATTCTCAGGTGGCCAGAATGGGGAGAAGAGAGCAAGCAAGGAGAAGAGCAGTAAGAGAGGTCAGAAAAGTCATGGAGTTTAAGGCCAGGTACAACTGTACAGTGCCTGGAGAAAGAACTTAAGAACTTCTTCTCGATAAGACAAACACCTCAAGGCAGAGGAATGGAATATACTGACATATTAAAAGGATTATTTGGGCTGCCACATGAAGATACTTTTTTTGGAAGATGAAGAGTAGTAAGATCATTTAAGAAACTATTTACATTAATCCAGGTAAGGTGGGTACTAAGTTGAACCAAAGGGCTAGCAAAGAAGACTGTGAGAATGGTTGAAATCTGGATGTTTTGAAAGAAGAGATTTCATTTGAGAATCAATGAGTTTTATGCGTGAAGAAGAAAGATCAAGGCCAGGCAATTGGAGCTGTGATTCTGTTGATTGAAACAAGGGCATTTGGGAAAGAAGGATCTAGAGACAACTAATATTTCCATGTTTCTACAAGGGCTTAAAAATGGGCAGAGAAACTGAGCAGACATTTTTCCAAAGAAGACATGCAAATGGCCAACAGCTACATGAAAAAATGCTTAACATCACTAGTCATCAGAGAAACAGAAATCAAAATCCCAGTGAGGTATTATTACTTCATACCCATTAGAATGATTGTCATTATGAAGAGAAGAGACAACAAGTGTTGGCAAGGATGAGGAGAAAACGGAATCCTTGAACAGTGTTGGCGGGAATGTAAATTGATTTACCTACTATGGAAAACAGTATGGAGATTCCTCAAAAAATTAAAATAAAACTACTATGTAATCCAATTACATAGTCCCACTTCTGGGAATATATCTAAAGGAAATGAAAATAGGATATTGAAAAGGTACCTGCCCTCCCCTGTTTATAGCAGCATTATCCATAACAGCTAAAATTTGGAAACAATCTACCCATCCACAGATGAATGGGTAAAGAATACGCACGCACACACATACACGCAGCTCTTCCTTGGCTTATGATGGGGTTGTATCCCAATAAACCCATCATAAATTGAAATATCAAAGTTGAAAATGTACTTAATACACCTAGCCTATCAAACATCACAGATTAGCCTATTCTACCTTAAATGTTCCTGGAACACTTATATTAGCTGACAATTGGACAAGATTATCTAATATAAGCCCATTTTGTAATAATGTGTTGAACACCTCATGCGATTTATTAAATACTGCACTGAAAATGAAAAACAGAATGTGTGTAGGCACGCAAAATGGTTATAAGTGTATCAGTTGTTTATACTTGTGATCACATAGCTGACTGGGAATTGTCTACCACAAGAGGGTATCACACAGCATATTGCTAGCCCAGGAATAAAATCAAAATTCAATATACAATTTCTACTGAAGATGTATCACTTCCTTATCGTTGCAAAATTTAAAAATCATGAAGTCAAACCGTCATAAATTAGGAACCGAATCTCTACATAATGGAGTATTACCAGGCTATGAAAAAGGAGGGATTGTCATTTGCAACAACATGGAAGGACTTAGAGGACAATATGTTTCAGGAGGTAAGCCAGACAGGGAAAGATAAATACTGCATGATATCACTTATATGTGGAATCTAAAAATCTGAACTTGTAGAAACAGGGAGTAGGGTGGTGGCTGGTAGGGGCTGGGGTGGGGGAATTAGGGAGATGTTGTTAAAGTATATACATTTTCAGTTACAAGATGCATAGATCCTGGAGATCTAATACACAGCAGAGTTATTATGATCAGTATTGCACATTTCAAAGTTCCTATGAGACCAGATCTTAAATATTCTTACCACAAAATAAGAAATGATAATTATGTGACATGATAGAGACGATGTTAGCTAATGCTACCTTGGCAATCACACTGCAATATATAAATTCAATCAACACATCGTGCATCTTAAAATTATGCAATGTTATATGTCAATTATATCTCAAAAAAATACTTATGTAATACTTTTGTAAATTTTTAATACTTATGCAAATTTTAAAAATAGGAACTTGTGGAGTCTCCTCTTTGGCCATATTATTCTCACAAAGACATACTTGGCAGATTCTCCTTTCATTCACCAGGCCAAACATTTGCCAGGCTTTTTTACCCTGATGACTCATATCTCCGGTTCTGCCTACTATTTTATGGAATATATAAATATTTTATTGATGATTTCCTCAACTCTGTTTTCCCTTTAAAGTCACTGTAGAACTTATTATTTGGCTATTGACCCCATCAGCCAGTTTCCTAATTTTCTTTTCTATTACGCTTCCCGTCATTGCTTTCCTTTACTCTCTGTGAGTTTCCCCAAATTCACCTACAAGCATTCTGTGTTTTTCTTTTTCTTCTTTCCCTGGTGCTATTTCCAAAAGTTCCATTTTGTTCTTCGAATATTTCTTTCTTATTACATTCTGTACCTGCTTAAATAATGCAATATCTTTATTTATTTACCTGAAGCTATTATGCAAATAGTTTTTCAAGTTTTCCTATCGTATAAAACAGAGCTCTGTTTTCTTGAAATTTGACTTATTTATGCATTTATTTTGTTCTATCTTTTCCTTATTAGAGATTTCCCTCAGATATCTGGTAATTTTCATTGTCTGCTAATGCTTAATATGAAAAAAGGTGATTAGAAGTATTGCACATGTTGTTAGGTCATTGAAATTATACAGTGACTCAGTGGGGCACTGTGGTAGAGAACCTCTGTAACAGTAGTGGAATCAAGAATTTAACTAATCTTCAAAGAGATTTAAAGCATCCCTCCTTCCACCATTCCATGTGTCCTTCATCTTTAAGTCCAGAGGCAACCATTAGTGTTAGTTCCTGAGCACTGGAGCAATTCTGTGTTGTATATCAAGCTGGTTTTCTATTTTCCCCACTACTGTCTATGGTTCAACTTCCATTTAATTGTTAAAGCTGCTACCTTTTAACCACTTGCTCTGTGATAATCATCTTACTCCACAATTGCTGCTTTTTCCATTCTTGTTTTTGCATAATTATGACTTTTATGCTTTTAAAAAATTGCCTTGTCAGTAGTTTTAAACTTTAGGTCTTAGAAGTGTAGAAATGTAGTAGGTTGCCATTTTTAATGGGAACTCTCCTACATAGTCAACTTCTACAGATGGTTAAACTTATGCATTTTTAAGACATTATTTACTTTGTGTTTCTTAAAATGATGAAGTCAAACATGAAATTGCAGTCTCAAGGCTCACATTTTATACTCTCCCACATTGTTCTCGTCCTTTACTTGGTGGATATTGTTGGTAAAGAAAATATGAGTTTGATATGAGGATTACTACATCAATATTATTGTTTATTTTCACAAACAATCCTATGTGAGATATTTGGATATTTGATTTTAAATGATTTTTATTTTTATTTTTTTATATTTTTATTTTTTTTAAGATTTTATATATTTATTTGATAGACAGAGATCACACAAGCAGGCAGAGAGGCAGGCACAGAGGGGAGGGGAGAAGCAGGCTCCCTGCCCAGCAGAGAGCCCGATGCGGGACTCGATCCCAGGACCCTGGGATCATGACCCGAGCCGAAGGCAGCGGCTTAACCCACTGAGCCACCCAGGCGTCCCTGATTTTTATTTTTTTATGAGTCCTTTAGTAAACACCTATTTTTTAATATGGCTATCTTCTAATTTTTTATAGACATTTGCTAGTAGTAGGGGAACTTAGGTGGTACACTCATTTGAGGCTCTGACTCTTGGTATTGTTTCAGGTCATGATCTCAGGGTCATGAGATTGAACCCCACATTGGAAATCCCACTCTGTGTGAAGTCTGCTTGAGATTCTTTCTCCCTTTCTCTTTGTCCCTCCCACTCATGCTCTCTCCCTCTCTCTAAAATAAATAAATCTTTAAAAGAAAGGAATTCGCTAGTAGTATATTTTTTTACTTTTATATTCACATATATAAAAGACAGCTGGGCTGAATAAAAAATTATCAAGTCACTATAATTTTTTGTGAATCTCATCAGACTCTTCACCACCCTCTCACATTTGGCTATTATACCAGAGCAATCTGAGGGGGTCCAGATTTTCTGACTCATTTTGATGTTTGTTGTAGTTTTAATTATTGCTGGAGATTCATTTCTTTGTTTGTTTTCTTCACTAGTAGTATTGCCCTAAAACCAGGGGAATAGAAGTTCCTGGTATCAGCTTTTTCTCCATGTAATAAAAATGATTTTTGAAAGTTCATTAATGGATTATGATCATGGGAATTATGAAGGAGAAATTCTTGATCTAAACTAATAATTTCTGCCCTCTCCCTCCATTCCCCACCATCAGGCCAGAACAGATGAGGTTAAGAGTACTTTAGTATATGCAGAAGAAAACCAGAGAGAAAAAAGTGGCTTTACCTTTTTTTCTTTTTTTTTACGGCTCCAAATCACCCAACGTGGAAGTCTAGACAGACTAGGCTCACAGGTACAGTGCTCCTTCCAGCATCTCTTCTCCCCATGTATTTTAGGAGATACTTGGAACTGTCGGGGCAATTCAGTTAGAAATGTGAAATGAGGGGCGCCTGGGTGGCTCAGAGGGTTAAGCCTCTGCTTCGGCTCAGGTCATGATCCCAGGGTCCTGGGATCAAGCCCCCGCATCGGGCTCTCTGCTCCGTGGGGAGCCTGCTTCCTCCTCCTCTTTCTGCCTGCCCCTCTGTCTACTTGTGATCTCTCTCTGTCAAATAAATAAATAAAATCTTAAAAAAAAGAAAGAGAGAGAGAGAAATGTGAAATGAGGTGGGGTAAGGGTAGCAGAGAAGTCTATCTGATCTGGCTCCTTGAGGAACTTAACTTGTTTGCTTCTGCCTATCCCAACAGATTTCTGTCCAAATCAAGTTACTAGGGCAGGGCTTACTTGGGGCAGAGCACATTTCCTTTAGCCTCCATATAATAGAAATGTGCCCAGGGAACAAGCAACAGAGATCAAACTTTGGTCAGAGCTTAATTTATGATTTCAAACCAGTCAGAGCTATGGTAGGCGGTCCTCCTGCTCTGGTGCCACAAATGCTAAAATGAAAGATGGTTCATGGGTATTTTTATTTTTTTTTATTTTTTTTTTTTTTTATTTGTTAGAGAGAGAGAGCAAGCACAGGCAGACAGAGTGGCAGGTAGAGGCAGAGGGAGATGGAGAAGCAGGCTCCCTGCCGAGCAAGGAGCCCGATGTGGGACTCGATCCCAGGACGCTGGGATCATGACCTGAGCTGAAGGCAGCTGCTTAACCAACTGAGCCACCCAGGCGTCCCCATGGGTATTTTTAATGAGGGCTACCAGTCAGGCACTATTTTGAACCAAATATTTCTCAGAAATTTTTGATGTTTTATGGAACAGTATGCAAATGCACAAGCAACAACAAAATAGAACAAGATACTCCTTCTCTGAGTGCTGTGCCCACTGGATATATCACCTTCCCCCCCATTGCTCCTGCTGTATACCAACCACTTGGTGAATTCTTGCTATTCTTTATTTTTTTCTTTAAGATTTTCTTTATTTGACAGAGAGACAGTGAGAGACAGGAACACAAGCAGGGGGAGTGGGAGAGGGAGAAGCAGGCTTCCTGCAGAGCAGGGAGCCTGATATGGGGCTTGATCCCAGGAACCTGGGATCATGACCCAAGTCAAAGGCAGATGCTTAATGACTGAACCACCCAGGCACCCCCAAATTCTTGCCATTCTTTAAAGAATTTAATATCTAGTCCCTTAACTTCTTTAAATCCAAAAGCTAACTAATATTAATTGTTATAATGCAATAGTGTAGCCCTTATATGATAATCCCAATTAATTTGTTGTCTCCTAAATCTGTTCTGGATTATATTATCACCCAAAACTAATCCTGATCTAGAACCATACATTTCAATTAGGACAATTCTCCTATGCTTCCAAGTTAGTCACCTCAGTGCTTTTTTATCTAATGTTACCAAGGTGTCTAGTTCAAAAAGTCTTCATTCTTTTTCTTTTTCTTTTTTGGCTTATCTTCATTCTCCACCCAACCTGGGCAAGTAGGAAGCAGTTTGTGAAGCTGAGATACTGACAAAAGAAGCTTGTCAATCAAGAGCAAAGAGCACCATGACCATCTGACAAAATCAAGCAGAAAAATGGCTGAAAGGAAGCAACCAGGTGTGAAACAGTAAGCCAGAAGACACCAGGGAAACTAGGAATGACTAGATTCCAAGCCAAGGGTGAGGGGGCAGTCTAGAAGACTCCTTTTTCTAAGATATTTGCAGTTATAGGATCAGAGGAAAAATGTAGGGAGGGAATAAAATCCTAAGTTCTGCGCCTGTGGGGCTCTTGTCTCCTAAACCAAAAAGATCCATATTCTTGAAGGACATATCACCCAGGTATGTCTAGACAAGCAAGAAATAACTTACCTGGGACAAATTAGTCAACTAATATATGTCCCATTTTACTCATCCATTAAATAAGGATACTAATAATACTCTTATTACAGGCTTGTTGGTAACTAATCCAACTAGTATGTGTAATGTGTTAAGAAAAGTCCTAGGCCTTGTAGAGAGTATAAGAAATGTTACCTGTTGTAACTATAATCCAATTATGGTGAGATCTCATGAACCACCTCTGTTCCACAGTAGAGAATACCACTCGGGCGGTTAGTATTCTTCCAAATTCCATTATATATATATGTCCCCAAAAGTGCAAATACAGGAAAATCCCCTTCTGACAAGGAAAAGAGCATTAATCTGGCTGTAGGTTAATTCATAGTCACTTAAGATGTCATACATTTTCTGTATGACTTCTGAGAGCCCTGTAGAAGGGCTCTCCTTCCCCTGACCTGGCAGACATTCTGACTTAGGCTGAAGGGCAAGTAGCCTATCTCATCTACTTTGTCTAGATTTCATGCAGTGCTCTTTCACATAACATGGAAATAGCTAAACCGATTACAAATTCAATCATACTTCAATCCAGTCAGTGTCAATTTATTCAACATAAACATTTAATTGTATCTTAATTCTCAATTAAAGGAAACTTTTCTTCCCCCCAGGGGAAATAAAGAAAAACTGAATAAAACAAATTCTCTACCACATGGTAGAAATGTATCAATTATGATTAAACAAGTATAATTAAAGTATTACATCTCATGCAAGGATTCCTACAGACTATGTACATACAAAAGAAATTAAATTTAGAAAAAAAGGAACAAAAATCAAAATTACAATGTAAAGAAGCCAAATGCAGCTTATTGAAGAATTACACAGAATTTTGTGCCATCACTCTGCCTCTCTATGTGAATTTTGAAAATGACATGTTAATGATATGAAAACATTAGATTTTCAGCTAAGTTATTAAAGTCAGTTTTTCTGTGTCACAACAATCTCGATTTGTTAAAAGAAAAATACTGAAGAATTCTGTGATGCCTTGATTCAATGTGTTTTTTTTGTCTTATACATGCAAATTATCTGTGAATAAATTTCTGCCCCCTCAAAGAGCATGATGTTTTAAATATATATATTGTAAATATAATACAAAAACAATATAAATCGATAAAAATCCATCTAAAAATCTAAATGCAAATTGCAAAGATCCAAATGCATTTATATACATTGAATCCCCTACTGCCTATTTCTGGTAAAGAAATGAGGAAAGCCAGAGCTCTGGTTTCAACAACCTGTACACACACAAAAAAAGTCATTATATGGCTTGAAAAACTTCACTAACCATGTATCCTGTTCACAAACAAAACTATTGTTGATTATATTGAAAGAATCCTGTGTGCAAGATTGTAAAATCAAGTCATGTTCTGTGAAAAATACTTTTAGAGCTTTTATTTAAGTCTTTGAGTCATAAAATTGAACCTGCATTTGAAATGGGTTTTACCCATCATCCCAAGTACTCAGTTAAGTCAATGTGTGCATAATTGTATCAGCAACTGCAATACTAAAGCACTGGAGTGAATTTTTTAAAAATCTGTCAGAATTGTAATGGAAAAACAATTTACAGAAATATTCTGTGTTCACTTTAAAGTACCACATCATACTTGCTTGAATATTCCATTTTATTTTCCACTAAAAATAAACCCATTATGAAATTTAATGTCATTTTCACATATTGAGCCTAAGCACTATAACATATATCTTCATAAAATGTTCAAGTTTTACAATTTTTTCACTTTCATTTTGAACATTACAATAGTAAAGCAGAAGTCTAATTCGTGGGAAGGTATTGATATAAACCTATGACATGACAGCAATCTCATTAAAAGTACATCTAATTAATTTAAGGACTGGAAAGTCCACAAAATTTAAGCAAGCAAATCATCAGTTTTGTTAGGAAGTCTTACCACCTCATGCTTGTCACAGGGGTTAGTACAGTGGAAAGTAGGGCAATAAAAAATATATAAATTAGAGCACATAGAGGAAAAGAAAAAGGATGTACAATACCAACAGTAGATTAAAATATATAACAATTTTTGTTCAACTTAAATATGCCAAACTTAGAGGGTACTTTAAAACATTAAAATTATATATATATATATATATATTTTTTTTTTAAGCTCAAAATCAGAAATCTAGGCATTCATTTCAAGGTGCAGGACAGTAGTAGAAAATAGTAGAAATTAAATTATAGAAAATTAAAACCAAGTAAAGTGGGCAAAAGAAATTCATGAGAAAATAAGTCAAAGTAGAAAATATACAACAAAGAAAATGAACTAAGCCAAAGATGATAGTTTGAAAATTCTATTAAGGTTGATAAATCACTGCAAATGTCTACAAAGAAATAAGAGAGAAGACAAAACTTTTCAAAATCGGAAATGAAAAAGAGGACATCTGTATAGAACAGATAATAAGATTACAAAAGGATATTGTAAAATGAGCATTATCCACAAAGTTAAAATATTTTATGAAATGGACAAATATCTACAAAGACTCAACTTAGTAAAGCTAAAACATGATGAAATAGAAAGTGTGGATAATGCCATATCAAAGAATATCCTATATTTGGTATATATCCTATATACCAAAGAATAATTTTCCCATAAAAGTGAAGTCAGTATTTAAACTTCAAGGAAAGATCCAGATCTAAATTGCTTTACTGGTAAATGATTCTAGACTTTTAGGGAACAAATAACATTAATTTTCCAAACATTTATTTAGAGAATGAGAAAGGAGTCTCACTGCATAGATCTTTTCATGAAATTGGCACAACCTTGATACCAAAACTTGGCAAGGATATTTCAACAAAGAAAAATTTCAAACCAATGTTTCTCATGAACATAGCTGCTAAAATCCCAAAAAAATATTAGTAAAATTAATGAATTTGTATTCATTTTTTTAAAAAGTACATCAAAATCAAGTTGGATTTATTCCAGGAATTAAACGTCACTTATCATTCAAAAATCAAAAATTAATCATAATTCATCATGTCAATAAGATAAACGAGAAAAATGAAACATTCATTTCAATATGTGTAAAAAGACCATTGATAAAATTTAACACAAATTCCTTAAGATAACATATTTTAAGGACAATAATAACAGAATTAAATTTCTGATTAAGAGTATCTACCAAATATCATACCTGAGTATGAAATATTGAAAGTTTTCCCCTGAGATCAAGAGAGATCAAGATATTTATTATCATGTTTTCAATGAAATACTGTAGTACAGCTTTTAGTCAGTGTAAAAGGGCAAGGAAATTAATAAGATTCAAGGATTAGAAACAGATACAATTGTCATTTTTTGCAGATAACAAGACTATGCATATAAACAAGTATAAAACTACTGACATGATTTAAAATTAAATCATTCTTCCTCCATATATATATATATGTATGTGTGTATATATGTATATACATATATGTGCACGGGTGTGTTTATACATATATATATGAACACATGAAGATTTGGGGACATATGCATATGGAATATAATGCATAGGCATATACATATGGAATATACATGCTTAGACATATACATAATATGTCCAAATACGGGCACACAGAAATATGTCCAAATACGGGCACACAGAAAGATGGAAAAAATGGAGAAGCCAGGAACAGAACCATACCTGCCCTGTCAATTGCTCTTAAACAAAGATGGCATGGTAGAGCTTATGAATAATATCCATTTGGCCAACAAATATATTAAATCACCTAAGTCATCAGGGAAAAAAAACCTAAAATTTTAATAATAATGAAAAAATAAATACACAAGATGGCTAAAGCTAAAAGGGCTGACAGCAATTATTGCCAAGGATATTTAGGACAAAAGTAAGATCTTTTACACTTTCCTGTTGGGAAGGTAAATTTGTACAGTCACTTTTGAAAACCATTTTGTACTATCTGCCAAAGTTGAAAACATACATAGCCCATCCATTAGCCAGTAAATCCACTCCTAAATATCTACCCAAACAGAGCATACAAAATGTACAAAAATGTACACAGCAGTTTTATACATAGTAATACTTACTTGGAAGCAACCCAAATATCCACCAGCTGTATATTGAATGAATATATTGTAACCATACAATAGAGTACTAAGCAGAAGTGAAAATAAATGTACTGTTATACCATGTAGTACCACAAATGTATCAAATGGGCATAATACTGAAGGAAAGAAACCAGACACATTCTGAATAATTTACATTCTGAATAATTTCATTCTGAATAATTTCATTCATACAAATTCCAAACATTCCCAAAACTAAACATACAAGTGGTCAGATTTACAGGGTTCAGAAGGGGTGAGGGTTGAGAGGAGACAAGAGGGTGACCTATAGTGTGTTCTTGATATTGAATTCCTTGACCTGCATGCATGATCATTTCTTTTGAACTCATGATTTGTGCACTGTTCTGTTATTTTCAAAGATGAGAAAACTTGATGAGGGTGTTTATTTGAAGTAGACAAACAAATGTGCCTCACGTCCTAAACTCTGAAAAATCTTAGACAGATTATATAAAGGTCTTTTCCAAGTAAAGATCAAAGAAAAACATATAATCTTTCCCTATTTTTACATAGACAAAGGAGAAAAGAGTCAATAACAATAGTATTACTAATAACACTGTTCTAGATAAAAAGGTTAACTGATAATATTATATTGAATCAGCTGTAGTAAAAGCAAGATACTCATTTTGGCACTGTTGTTAAACAATATTGTTAGAATAGAGTTTATGTTCCATAAACATGATCCAAAGCTACCATTTCCTTTTCATCATTGTCGGTCCCAAAATATTTCTTCCTGATTTTAATATTCTTATTATATTTATTTTGCAAGTTGCATTAAAGTTTTGAGAAAAAATCAATTGGTTTTTAGATGAATTAAAAACAAAGGCACTTACCTTTTGGCTGCTACTTATCATCGAATGTATCAGAGAGTGCAGAAAATTATGTATGTCTCTAATAAATAAACTTTAATGTGGTATAGCAAATTACAAATAAATAACTGAAAGAAATAGTTGTTTTTAATCACATCTTAATGCCTTGGATATGAAGAATTCTAGTGCAAGTGATTACAGTCTTTTCTGGCACATCATGTTCGGGCTAAAGTAAGTACACTGCCTTTACTTACATGATCAATCTCAGTTGTCCTCTCTCTATTAAAAGACGGTACTCCAGAGTGCCTAGGTAGCTCAGTCGGTTGAGTGTCCATCTCTTCAAAAGAAGAGATTCCGGTCATGATCTCAGGGACCTGAGACGGAGCGCTCTGTAGGACTCACAGCGCTGTAGCGCTGGGCACGGAGCCTCCTTGGGATTCTCTCATCCTCTCCCTCTGCCCTTCCTGCCTCTGCTTCTGCTCTCTCTTTCTCTCTTTAAAAACAAAAACAAATGTGCTATGGTGAATGCTGTGAAATGTGTAAATCTGGTGATTCACAGACCTGTACCCCTGGGGATAAAAACATTAAAAAAAAAAACAAAACAGAACAAAAACAGTACTCCACCAATAGTAAGCAATTGATGCCGTATTTAATCAAAACTGAAAAAATCTCTAGTATATCAGAAGTACTAAGATTCTACTGAAATCATACATTTTTCCTAGACCCAAATCCAATATATATGTGTGGAAGGGGTTTCCCCATACCAACAAGCAATTCTCAGACACCAGCAGCATACAGGAGAATTCAACTGAATTCTGATGCTATCTACCCAGAGATAGCATGATATCCCACAGGTGAAGGGTTCAGTCCTACAAGACTGCACCTTCTGCCACTTCAGATATTAGTTGCAAGTCCATAACTCCACCCTTGGATTTGATTAATTTGCTGTGAGAGTTCACAAAACTCGGGAAACCCATTTACTCACTAGATTACTAATTTATTGTAAAGGGTACAACTCAGAATTAGCCAGATGGAAGAAATGCTTAAGGCATTATCTGTGGGAAGGGGTGTAGAGCGTCTATGTTCTCACCGGTTACACCATTCTCATCATATCTCCACGTGTTCACCAACCCAGAAGCTCGCCAATCTGTTTTTTGTTTGTCTGTTTGTTTATGGAGGATTTATTGCATAGACTTGGTGGATTAAATCACTGGTATTGTCAACTGATCTGACCTCCAGCCTCTCTCCACTTCCCAGAGCTGTTTATTTAGGTCTTCTTTGATTTCTCTTAGTGCTTTATAGTTCTCAGCCAAGAAGACTTAATGTATGTGGTTATGTTTATAACTATGTTTTAGGTGTTGTTATAAATTAAACTTTTTACCTTAATTTCAATGTCCAGTTGTTTGTTTTAGCATATCTGGACTGTGAACTTCAGAAACATTTCTTTTCTTTCTTTCTTTTTTTTTTTTTTTAGATTTTTATTTTATTTGACACAGAGAGGAGTCCCAAGTAGGCAGAGAGGCAGGCAGAGAGAGAGGGGGAAGGGGGAAGCAGGCTCCCCACCAAGCAGAGAGCCTGATTCGGGGTTTGATCCCAGGACCCTGAGATCATGACCTGAGCCAAAGGCAGAGGCTTAACCAACTGAGCCACCCAGGTGCCCCCAGAAACATTTCTTTTAAAGATGTTAAAGAAAGGGAGAAAAGAGCTAAATTTTTCAGAAAGCAATAGGTAGGAACACCCAGGTGGCTCAGTTGGTTAAGTGGCTGCCTTTGGCTTAGGTCATGATCACATGGTTATGGGGTTGAGCCCCACATTGGGCTTCCTGCTCAGTGGGGGGAGGAGGGACTGCTTCTCCCTCTCCTTCTGCCTGCTGCTCCCCCTGTTTGTGCTCTCTCTGTGAAAAAAATAAATAAAATCTTTTTAAAAAGGATCACATAGATATCTGATTTCTCAACAGCAACAACAAAATTTAAAAATGCAAGTTTTGGGACGCCTGGGTGGCTCAGTTGGTTAAGCAGCTGCCTTCGGCTCAGGTCATGATTCCAGCGTCCTGGGATCGAGTCCCACATCGGGCTCCTTGCTCGGCAGGGAGCCTGCTTCTCCCTCTGCCTCTGCCTACCACTCTGTCTGCCTGTGCTCTCTCTCTAACAAATTAAAAAAAAAAAAAATGCAAGTTTTTTCCCCCAAAGGATATAAAGGTTTCCATAATTCTTCCATCTAATATAAGACAATGTGGAAGGAAAAATAATGACTTTTCAAGATGTCTACTCCTAAATCCTTAGAATTTGTGAATATGTACCTTATGATGCAAATGGGACTTTGCAGATATTTTTCAAAGTTAACAACTTTGAGATGGGAAAACTATCATGAATTATCTAGTATGGCCCAGTCCAATCACATGCCCCCTTAAAATTGGGGGGAAAGGCAGTAGAGTGGGTAATAGAAATGAAATGGGAGTAGGACCCCCTACTGCTAGCTTTGGAGATGAAGGAAAGGAGTCCTGAACCAAGGAATAGTGGCCACTAGAAGCTGAAATGTCCTTATCTTGCAGCCAGCAAGAAAACAATGAATTGAATTCTGCCAATTACCAAAATGAGTAGGAAAGGGGTTCTGCTCTATTAGAAACAGGTTCTTTTTTTTTTTCCTAGAGCCTCCAAAAAAGAAGGTAGCTTACCAGCAGTTCAATTTTAGTGCAATGAAACTTGTACTGGACTTTTGATCTCAAAAAGTGTAAGAGGATAAATTTGTCTTGTTTTAAGCCACTGCATTTATGGTAACTTGTTATCATGGCAATAGAAAACTGATACAACTTATTATTCTTCAGTAACCACTCAATGTGTAGTTTGACATTACTTCTTATATATAAAATGTTAATCATTTCTAGGATCATTTTATTACCTAGTGTTCTTAACCTTTATCTATTATATATGCTGCAAATAATGTCTCAAGTTTAATATTGCATCCATTAACTTCATAGACAATGCCTTTTCCCATATACAAGTTTTGTTTTCGTTTTAATTATGTCAACCTCTACCATCACTTTTAAGGCATTCTCAATCTTGAAACTTGTCTAAGGAACAATTCTATTTTATACATGTGTATTCATACTTTCATATAATAGTTTTCAAATGTTTAAAGCTTATGTTTTAATATGTCTTATGTAATATGTGAATTATATAAAAAAGTATGACTTGCTTATATTGTCTACTTTAGGAGACAAATCTCTACTATGGTATTTGAAATCTCCTATGTATTCTTCCTTAACCTAAAATTTGAGTTTTATTGTTTTACATATGCCTTTACTATTTTATTGCATAAGATTATTGCATAAGCAATGTTGTTTTACATGCTTTAAAAATGTATATATATATTCATATTTTATGTATTCTTTTGAAATTTGATTTTTTCTCTTCTTTTAAGATTTTATTTATTTATTTGACAGACAGAGACCACAAGTAGGCAGAGAGAGAGGAAGAAGCAGGCTTCCTGTGGAGCAGAGAGCCCGGTGCGGGGCTCGATCCCAGGACCCTGAGACCAGGACCCGAGCCAAAGGCAGAGGCTTTAACCCAGTGAGCCACCCAGGTGCCCCAAAATTTGATTTTTTCAATATTATGTAACATAATATTAACTTTCCTCCATTTGGACACTATAGTTAATTTTTCCATTGGATTTCTTTTAAAAAATTAGTATTAAAGTTGCCTATATACTCTGGACACAAGATATTTTGTAGTACATATTGTACAGTACCTTATCCCACTTTGTGGTTTTTGTTTTATACTGCCTTGTTTTTAAATAATTTTAGATTTACCTGAATGGTACAAAGATTTTACAGAGAGTTCCCGTATACTCCGAACTTTGTACATGTATCTGGTACATTTGATAGAGTGCCACAACCTAGAAACAGCATGTTACACTACTAATAATTAAATGCTAGACTGTGTTTTTTTCCCCTAGTGTTTCACTTAATATCCTTTTTCTTTTCCAAGATTCAATCCAGGATACCATGTTACATTTATTATACTATCTTCTAATGAAGAAAAATGTTCTATTATATTATATAGAAGTTAGAGTTTTCCTATAATTTTTGTTTTTTTGCAATTTAAAAACTCTTTCCCATCTAAGATCATAATATATTTTCTTACATTTTCTTCTGAAAGGTTTAAAGTTTTGTTTTCCACATTTAAAATCAATCTACCTGAAATTTGTTTTTTTGTAAGATGTAAGGAGGATGAACAATTTCTTTCCATGTACATTAAGAGTTATCCTAGGACCACTGACAGAGTAACTGTTATTTCCCCCACTGATTTCTAATGTTTTCTCTGTTTAGGTATTATTGCCATCAGAGAAATATCTGTATGATGATTTTTTTAAAAAATGAACAAATGTGTGTTTTACCAATTGGAAGTAAACCGTGTGAAGGGTGTGTGAATGTGTGTACGTGTGTGTGTGTGTGTGTTGGAGATAGAGGCTTGATAACCAGGGTTTGCAACTTGGTAAGGGAAAAGTGAGAATGAATTAGTAGAAATGTGAAGGGTTGGAAATAAGCTAGGGCAACAATAGTGATGATACATAAACAAAGAGATAAAAGGAGCACATCCATCTGGTAGGTACTTTCACAGCTAATTTTATTATTATGTTTACTAATATAAAAGAACACCTTTTGCAGCATCTCTTCCTCCAAGGAAGTTATAACGTCTAAGAATTATTGCCTCATTTATGGCATAGTAAATTTCTCAACCTAAGGTTCCTGTTACATGTAATTCAATTGTAACGTAAGAAACAAATTACAATTCCAGTTTGGATTCTGTTTCATCAAATTCTGCATCTGCTCGGAAAAGTCATAATGCTGATTGGTCTTCAGTCTGATTCTTTATTAAAGTTTATGCCAAGTTGCCCCCCCCCATAAAATCAGGGTTCTGGCTTTGCTGGGCAAAGCAGCAAATACAATGTCATGACTCTATTCTTCCATTCTGTTTCACAGTTGTGACAATGTTTTGTTACGGAGTTTTGTGAAATTTACAATGCATAAAGTTAATGTTTAAGGCGGGAAAGATCCCTTTCTCAAAGTCAAGATGAGAATTTTATGCAACCTCTCCTCAAATCTGTAAAAGTTGGTCCTAGTATCAGGTCACAATTAAACAGGTTATCTTTTTGGCCATGTAAACAAGTTATCAATCACATCATTTTCAAATGTGTGAAACATTCTGCAAATCTAAGGGAAAATAACATATAAATAGAACTTCTAATAAGGCTTTCTGATTTCTTTTAAAAAATAAATCTATGTCATTTAACAACATTCCATTTGAATGTAAAGATAGTAAATTAAATGAATGGAAAAATCTCTAAGCCCAATGTCCCTGAAATAATGGAAGGAGAATTGTTCAAGACTCTTCTAATTAGTCTGACTGTAAGACAAGACTGAATGAAATTTTTGAACAACGGTATTAGGAAAAGTTAGCTTAAAATGTCATCAGCTAATAAGTCACCAAAGTTTTTTGGTTTGTTTTTTTTTAAAGTTAAATTGTTAGAGAAATTGTTCACTGAATTTACTCAATACGACACTTGCAGGTCATAGTCTTTTATTCGCCTCACATTCACTGAAAGTCCTTACTTTTGTCTCATACGCTCTTAATTGCTAGAGATAAAGATATGAGAAAAGACAACTTTAATTACTTGTGATTCAGTGATACAATAGAAGTGTCTGCAGAGACCACAAGAAAGGTGCATGAAGGGTCCAGAGGGACATATTGGCTGCAGTCAGGAAATGGCATGTAGTGAGGATTTATTTAATGCTTAATCTATATCAGACAGGTTGGTAAGGACTGAGAAAATGTGCTAGTTGCCAGAGAAACTGAAGCTAATTCAGTATTTTTATATAAGCCTCAGCAAACTATTAGTGATCTATGAATGTTCTAAACAAAATAGTTACAATAGCAATATGTTTTTAACTTCACATCGTAAATATAATTTTTTTTAAAGATTTTATCTATTATTGAGGAGGGTAGGAGCAGAGGGACAGAGAGAATCTCAAGCAGACTCCAAGCTGAGTGCTGAGTCCGACAAGGGGCTGGTCTCACAACCCTGAGATCATGACATGAGCTGGAACCAAGAGTTGGACAATTAATTAACTGAGTAACCCGGGCACCCCTTTAAATATAATTTTAAGATAAAATTATTTATATTTACATAGGTAGTTTATTACTTCTAATAGTGACTTTTAGCTTTCCACAAACTGTTAAACCTGCAAATAATTTTTTGATGTATTATTCCCCCAGGAGCACTCAGTTGTTATAATTCAGATTATCAATATATACATATAATATATATAATTTATCCACACTACATGCATATGTATTATATATAATTATAATATTATATATAATAATATATTATAATATTTAATAATATATTTATATTTATATAAATATAAATAACATATAATATTATATATAATATGTTATATATAATAATATTATTTATAATATTGTATATTATAATTATAATTATAATTAATATAATATTATATATTATAATTATAATTTATCCATACCACATGCATATGTATTATATATAATTATAATTATAATTAATATATGATATTATATATTATAATTATAATTTATCCATACTACATGCATATGTATTATATATAATTATAATATATAATATTATAATTATATATTATATATAATCACTATATATATAATCACTATATAATGCAGATTAGAGATCTGCATTATATAGTGATTATAAATCATACAAATGACTATATGTGATAAATATATATATAAAATCTTTACAATTGGAGCTCCTGGGTGGCTTAGTTGGTTAATCTTTCCACTCTTGATTTCAATTCAGGTCATGGTCTCAGGGTCCTGAGATCCAGCCATGCATAAGGTTCCACACTCAGCAGGGAGTCTGCTGGAGATTTTTCTCCTTTTGCCCTTCCCTCCACTCATGCACACATGGGCACTCTCTTTCTTTCTCTGAAATAAATAATAAATAAAATCTCAAAGTCTAACTTATGTTATCACTGGGTGTGCTTGTCATTTAAATGTATCATCTCCTTCATCAATGTGAGTTATTATGGATAGCAGAGGCAAGTATCAGTTTTCCTAGTGAAGACTACTTTTACTAAGTGTAGTTTGTGAAACTCAGTTGCAATTGAAATATGACTGGCTAACATTCATAAGGATCAGTCTTAGTAAGGAAAAGGTAAATGAATTAATAAAATAGAAAGGGTTGAAGATAAATTAGGATAAGAGTGACAACACATAATCAGAGTTACGGGGATAATAGGAGCACATACATCTGGTAGCTCATTTTATTGTTATGTTTACTGATATAAAGGAACACCTTTTGTAGCATTTTTTCCTCCTGGGAAATTATAATATCTAAAAATTATTTCCTTGTCACAGCCCATCATGAGGACAGCAACCTTGTCCTCTAGAAGGTTGGACAGCAATAGCCCTGGAGACACTGGAGGCTTTGTCCTCTCCCCTGCCATGCCTCACCCTTGTCCCACCCAGTTTCTGAAACATCTATCCATGCAGACTAACTGTAATTTCATCTCCCAGGACAGTCAGGACACTTGAGGTCAGAAGGGGATGAAGTACAGTCCTTGGGCATATTAGCAACACTTTGAGGGTTTCAGCTTTGTCAAATAGTTGTACCTAGTACTTGTTTAATTTCTTTTTTATCTGTGCCTATTCACATTTCATGACTAATTTTGTATATTTTGACTCTTCTTTAGTTTCAGACTAAAAATTTCCTTAACTATTTTTTAAAATATTTTTTAAAATTTATTTGACATGGGGGTGGGAGAGAGCATGAGCAGGGGAATGGGGCAGAGAGAAAAGCAGGGATGTCCCTGATGAGCAGGGAGTCTGAAGCTGGACTCAAACCCAGAACTCTGGGACCCTGAGTGGAGCTGAAGGCAGATGCTTATCGGATTCCACCCAGGTGCCCAAAATTTACTTAACAATAATTTGATATTTTTACAGGAACAGTTTTGGATATATGCATTTTTCGATTTCTCAGTTTTCTTTCTTATTGATTTCAACTTGTGCATTTATTAACTTTCTTTTCCTACATGCTTTTGGACAATTTGTCATAATCCACGCCAAAGTGAATATCAGATTAAATTTCTTCCAGTGGACACTTAAGAATTAACTTTCTTAGTAATAAAGACATGTAGCTTTAGTGTCTCCCCATTTCTCTGTGTTTCACAGATTTTTATATGCATGCTTTATCTAAAAATCATACAATTTTACAGATTATTTTTCCTTGATGTGATATTAGCTAGGGATTATTTCTTAATTTCCAAATAGAATTTCATTTTTGGCAAACTTTCCAATTGTATTTTTCCTACTCTTTATTAGACTATGATCACAGGATGCAGGCTTTAATATCTCTACTTATTAAATTGGTTTAATAATCCGGGGCACCTGGGTGGCTCAGTGGATTAAAGCCTCTGCCTTCAGCTCGGGTCATGATCCCAGAGTCCTGGATCGAGCCCCGAATCAGGCTCTCTGCTCAGCAGGGAGCCTGCTTCCTCCTCTCTCTCTCTCTGCCTGCCTCTCTGCCTACTTGTGATCTCTATCAAATAAATAAATAAAATCTTTTTTTAAAAATGGTTTAATTATACTTGTGATCAAATAGATGATGGATTTTGGTAAAACCTTTATTATTATAAAGCAATGTATGTTTCTTATTTTGCCATATATTTATGTCTCTATACAGGGAATTTGCAACTCTTATCTTTTCTGCTGACTCACTTCAAATCTGAAAGACATCTATTGACAGTTCCTTACATTTACACTTATCCCATTTTCTAGTTGCACATTTTGCTTACAAAAACAGTGGATTGACCAAAGACTATTGTTTTTAATTGATATTAGAGTAATACAAACCCTGATTTCATGCAACTGAATTTTTTGTCCCATTAATTATCATTTTTCTTAGATACACATGTGTACTGTCACTCAGTCAACAGTGTTTTTCCTCAACTTTATTTTCTCATTCTGTGGCTTTTTTGTGGTTGGTTTATTATTCAGTTTGAGTCTTTTCTCCAGTATTTTCCTCAGATAGGCTCTATGTGTAATATTCCCTCTCAGTTCTCCTTTATCAATATGCATTTTGCACTTATCTATACAGGTGAATGATGTCTTAGGTAGATATGAAAGAGATATACTGATTTAGCCTTTGTCAGTTCAAATAAATGTTCTTTGTCCTTTGTTCTCTGTCATCTATTTCTTTTTCTGACTCTCATACCAATCACAAGAATCTAAGACTCTTGTGATTTTCATACTTTTGTGTTTTTTTTCTGTGATTTGAGAAGAGTTTTGTTTTCCCAAATCACCAACTATACACTGGTGATTCTATCTTTTATTTTGTCTGATTTTAAAAATTGCTCTTATAATATATTTACATTTAAGTTGCTCTGTTTCTTCCACTGCCTCTATTTGATTGAATTCTCTTAATATTCTGCATCTCTTCTTGTCTCCTTTCATTGATGTGTTCTGTCATTTCTTTGTGTACTGTTTGAGATTGGGGTCAAGGTGTAAGTTCTAAGTTTTAGTAGATCTGTGAGTGATATTAGGAGAAGTATTTTCTGTTATACTCTTCGTTTGAAAGAACTGGCGAGCTTTGAATCCCCCATTACACCACTGGCAGAGGTAAGCTGTTTTCCTATAGTCTCAGAAAGTAGTGGAAATTGTCCAACTTAATAGCTACTCTTTGGATGCTTGGAACCAGAAGGACCAGGTGCCCCCAATTGTGCAGTTAACCTCCCTACAGAGAGGTCTAGAGAACTCTGTGAATGGAATTCTCCCCAGAGCACCCTATGTATGCTGATCCCCCACTAGAACAAGCTGACAGTGTGTGCAGCCTTTCCAGTGACTGATCCACTAAACAGAAATCTCACACCTCTCCCTCAGTCTGCATGCACAAAATACCCCAGGCCTGATTGACACCAGTCTGCCTGCTGACTCCTATAGTATCTGGCCCAGGGAGGGAAGCTGATCAAAGTTGAGAGTGTAGAAGAAACCAAGTTATTTCTCTCTTAGGAATTTCCACGGAACAAAGCATCTATTCCTAGTTCATTAGAAATAAAAATTTCTTACACAATCACAACTTAAATAAATTTAAAACAAGAAATGCATTAGCATCTTTATTACAAATGTAATTGGTTTTCTTTTATTTTTCTTCGTGGGGAAAGGGTCACTAGTTAAAATACACCACTGTAAAATCTGCAATTTAAATTTCATTTCATGGTGCATTGTAGAAATAGTTTACATAAATAGCATCCATTAATCATTTAAAACAAAGGTTAAATGTAAATTAGGATCTTGCTATTTATTTCTATGATTATTTGTGGTTTTCTGGTAAAGTTAGATTTTTCTGACAGTAAAAGAACTAATGCATCTGAAAATAAAATATCTTTAAACTAAAATTGATACCTTTTAGAAATCAATCAACCTGGAGAGAGGGCCATAACATCACAAACAGCATCTAAGTTAAAAAGCATGCTAGCTCTCAGTCCCAGTTTTAACTGTCATCATTTAATCATGAAATCTCTTTCTCCAAGAGGCCTACCTACTAATATTAAATACATACATCACACACAATTTGAAAAAAAAAAGATCTTTCTGGTGGTTATAATTTTTTTGAAGTGGCTTAGAGTATTGGTTTGATTAGCTTTCAATTTTTTCAACAAAAGAAGGTAGTAAAAAGAATAAATATTAGGATGGGGGTGCCTGGGTGGCTCAGTGGGTTAAAGCCTCTGTCTTCAGCTCAGGTCATGATCTCAAGGTCCTGGGATCAAGCCCCGCATGCTTCCAGCTTGCCTCTCTGCCTGCTTGTGATCTCCCTCTCTGTCAAATAAGTAAGTAAAATATTTAAAAAAAAAAACACATCAGGATAAGTTAATAAAGACCACTTAATTTAAGGTACCTTGACAAAGAGACAAAATACCTGAATAAATGCTTTGTTTCAGTGGTTTGTATAAATTTTAATTTATCCCTGTTTTATGAAATACCTAAATAGCTGACCGGCTTTTTACTCAATATTTTAAAATACTGTCCTTGGATAATTGTCCTTTCTATACTTTAATCTGCTTGTTAGGGTTTTATTCTTTTATCACAGCTTTGATATGATACTCATGTCAACAATGACAGCCTGAGCTTTAGGAAACAGGGTCAAATAAATAACTGGACATTTTATCATTTTACTAAAGTTCAAAATGAAAGCATAAAGGGTGTTACCAAAATTGAAGTTATCTGAAAGAAATTAACATTTTGATGCATAAGAACCTAGAAATAGTAAAGATCATAGTCACAAGGGTGACTACTAAAAGAGTACCAATAAAATAAAACCAATTGTTTTATTTCAGAATATTCTTTATTGGGTTGCTTTCTTTACAAAGGTTGTTAAAAGTATAGTCAACAGTGAAGATTCAGTCAGCCTTCTTTGAATCCTAAAACAAAGGATTTGATATTCTCTTTTTTTTTAATTTTATTTATTTATTTGACAGAGAGAGACGCAGTGAGAGAGGGAATACAAGCAGGAGAAGCAGGAGAGGGAGAAGCAGCCTTCCCATGGAGCAGGGAGCCCAGGAGTCGGATCCTGACCTGAGCCAAAGGCAGACGCTTAATGACTGTGCCACCCAGGAACCCCTACAATTTGATATTCTGATGAACAATATCATGGCTAGATGTCATTATACATCTTTCTTAACTCACTGGGTTTTTGAGCAACAATTCTAAGAACAAATTGAAGTTACAATCAGAAGAGTTCTATCCTTTGTAATGCAATAATAGCATCTACAACGTTAAATAGAAGGTTTTCAATATATTTGCAATAATTTTAATAAACCATCATTATAATATCCACTCAGAGAGAATTTAGTTAACTAGGGTGTTATTTTGAAATATCTGAAGCAAAGTTCAAGTAATTGTCTCTAATAAACTGTTTTAATGGCTTTTTATTCATATTATTTCCAGATCATGTTATCGAAGGTTGATTATATTTAAATAAAACAGTTTGTAGATCATTGTCTCAAGCAAAAATTGTACTTTAATTATGCTTTTACCATATTTTGTGTAGCTCTTTATCCATCCAAGAAAGCAATGGCACTTTAACTCTCTTCTTCTGATGAAATAATAATCAGAATGCATTAACATGTTAAAAAGGATAGATTAGTACATGCAATGTCATTTAGAGAGTGAAAGTAAGTGAGTCAGGGTCAGGATATTAGTTTCAGGACTTTGAGAGTAAAGTTTCTTCCGGCAAGGCCAACCTACAGATATTGCCATTCGAAATCTAGGTCTCCATTACTGTATCCATCTCTAAGGGCGACATGGTTTGCATTTCATCCTTTGCAATGTAACCTTTAAAATGAGCAAAATCCATATTTTAATATCTCCTGTGAAGAGTAAACAAAATGTATAGCAAGTACACAAGGGGAAACTTTATAAATTAATTTACATTGATAACAATTGTCATGCAAAGTGCATTTTTGATACTACCCCGAAAGGACAAAATCAGCCCTTGAACACCATATGTGGTCTGCATTATGGCTTCTTGGCACCAACCCATAATCTATTTCCAGCAGCTACCATTTCAAAAATTTATGAGGACCTGGGAAGCACAGAAGGGCTAAAGAAGCCACTTGAGTTCTGCTTATTAGCATACTCATTAAGCCTAATCAATAATTGATGAACCATTTGTGAAAAACATATGGATTAAATTACTTCTTGGCTTAGACCATTCAGGAAAGAGTCATAAGTATTTTTGCCCCATTGTTTGCTGTGTAAACATGATGTCAAAACTGACTCTATAATAGAAAGCTGAAAAGGCTTGCATTTTCCTTTCTCTACAGCCCCCAATTGTAATGTATTATGCCATATTTTTTTAAATGATTGAAATGGATTTAATACAGAAGCTACTGAAATGTAAAATTATGGCATATAAGAACTTTTTAAAATTTTTCAAATAGTCTGTAATATATGCTTGAGAGAAAAAAATTAAAGGCATCTATTAACTAAAGTTCATACTTTATTCTGATTTTTTTAACTTTTATCTGAGTCATTTTTCTTATTTCATGATCCCATCTGTGATACCATATTACATTTAGTTATCATGTGTCCTTGGGCTTTCCGTGGTTATGACAATTACCCAACTTTCCTTGTCTTTGGTGACCTTGATAGTTTAGAAAGGTATTAGTATTTGGGAAAATGTCTCTCATTTGGGATTTGTCTGATATTTTTCTCTTGATTAGGCTGGATTTTGGAGATGTAAAGCACATTTTTCATCAAACTGTATAAGGGTATATACCACTAATGTGACTTATTACGGCTGTTTTTTACTTTGGTCACCTGGCTGAAGTGGCTTGTCAGGTTTCTCTGCTCCAAAATTCGTCTTCTTCCCACATTTACTATATGTCTTCCTTGAAGGAAAGTCCGTAGGTACAGTCAACACTTAAGTCATGGAGAGTATGCTTCACGAATGGAGTATTTATATACATTATTTGGAATTCTAACATATGAACGATTTGTCTTTTCTCCTCATTTATTTACAGTATTCATTTATTCAATCATTTGTTTATATCAGTACAGACTCAGATATTCATTTCATACTTTGAGTTATAATCCAATACTACTTAATCTTTATTGCTCATGTTGTTCTGACTTTGGCTATTGGGGGATCTTTCAATCTTCTGCATCACTTTAAAATACCACTGTCGTGTGTGTGTGTGTGTGTGTGTGTGTGTGTGTGTGTGTGTGTTGGTGACCTTCCTTACTTTATGGCACTACATTGCGCTCAAGATTCAGTCATTTTGTATATTTTCATAACAGTCCTAGAATCATCCATCTATTTAAGGAGATTTATTTGTTTTAGAAAGATTAGGATCAAAGATCTGGGTCCTAGTGTGCTTTTTGCTACTAGAGTGTCATTTCTTCCAGGCTTTCTCCTCTGAGAGAGTAGGTAAATATATGGGTGTATACTAACATATCTGTATATATTTCTACATTTAACAATCTGTATTCATATTAATTAAGTTAAACGTGAGTACATACTAATGTCCTCAACTCAAATTCATTAACACATGGAGCATTCTAACTTCCTCCCCTTGCTTGTCTATAGACTTGGACTCCAACAGTAATATACCTGGCTCTGAATAGCCACCCTCTATTTGCTTACTTGTCCAATTCCAGTATGCATTCACCCACTGAAGAATATGTTGGTTGCTCCCAGTTTTTGGCAATTATGAATAAAGCTGTTATAAACACTCACAGCAAGTTTTTGAAGGTATTTAAGTTTTCAAATCAGTTGGGTAAATAGCTAGGAGTGTGTTTGCTGGATTTCATGATAAGTCTATCTTTAGCCTTGTAAGAAACTGACTCTCTTTACGGGGATTGTACCACTTTGCATTCCCACCAGCAATGGATGAGGGCTCCTGTTACTCTTTATCTTTGCCATCACTTGGTATTGTCAGCTTTTCAGATTCTAATATGTGTGCAATGGTATCTCGATGTTTTAAATTGTATTTCCTAATGACAAATGATGTTGAGCATCTCTTCATGTGTTTATTTGGCATTTATATATCTTTTTTGATGAAGTATGTATTCAGATTCTTTGGTTACTTTTTAATTGTGTAGTTTGTTTTCAAACTGTTAAATTTTAAGAGCTCTTTGTAGGTTTGAATACACATCCTCTACCAGGCATGGGTTTTGCAAATATTTTGTCCTAGCCTCTGACTTTTCTTTCCTTAATTTTACTAAGTTCAACTTCTCCATTTTCTCTCTAATTGATTAAATTTTAGGTATTCCCTCTAAAAACTCATCAACAAATTCAAGATAATTTTGGTCAGATATTTTCTTCTAAAAATTTACTGTATTGCTTTTTACAATTAGTTTTTATGATCCATTTTGAATTAAATTGTGTAAAAGGTATAAGGTCTGTATTTAATCCATTTTTAGGGGTTTGTTGTTTTGCATGTGGACATAAAATGTTCCCATATCATTTGTTGAAAAGATCATACTTTCCCATTGGATTAGATTAACTTTGTACCCTGGCCAAAGATGTGTTGAGTATATCTATATGGTTCTATCTAACTGTCTATTCTTTTCCATTGATCTGTGTGTCTATTCTTTCACTAATACAATACTGGATTATTGTAGCTTGCTGTTAACTACTGAAATTGGGTAGTGTGAGTCCTCATTTTTTTTTCCTTTTCAATACTGGATTGACAATTCTAGGTCTTCTGGTTTTACCTATAAACTTTAGAATTTGTCAATATCTATAAAGTAATTTGTTGAATTTTTTTAAATTTATTTATTTAACAGACAGAGATCACAAGTAGGCAGAGAGGCAGGTAGAGAGAGAGAGGAAGAGAAGCATGTTTCCCGCTGAGCGGAAAGCTCGATGCAGGGCTCGATCCCAGGATCCTGGGATCATGACCTGAGCAGAAAGCAGAGGCTTTAATCCACTGAGCCACCCAACTGCCCCAACTTGTTGAAATTTTTAATGAACTTATATTGAATCTAAAGATCACATTGAATAGAACTGAAATCTTAGCAGTACTGAATATTCTTTTTTTTAATTTTTATTTTTATTTAAACATATAATGTAACCCCACGTCCATCTCCCAACTCCCCCACCCCCCTCAGTTTGTTTTATGACATTCAGAGTCTCTTTTGGTTTGTCTCCCTCCTGATCCTATCTTGTTTTATTTATTCTTTTCCTACCCCCTTAGCCCCCACCCCCATCGCAAGAAGATCATATGATAGTTGTCTTTCTCTGATTGACTCATTTCCCTAAGCATAATACCCTCTAGTTCCATCCATGTCGTTGCAAATGGCAAGATTTCATTTCTTTTGATGGCTGCATAGTATTCCATTGTATATATATACCACTTCTTCTTTATCCATTCATCTGTTGATGGACTTCTAGGTCCTTTCCATAACTTGGCTATTGTGGACATTGCTGCTATAAACATTCAGGTGCACGTGCCCCTTCGGATCACTAAATTGTATCTTTAGGGTAAATACCCAGTAGTGCAATTGCTGGGTCATAAGGTAGCTCTATTTTCAATTTTTTGAGGAACCTCCATGCTGTTTTCCAGAGTGGTTGCACCAGCTTGCATTCCCACCAACAGTGTAGGAGGGTTCCCCTTTCTCCACATCCTTGCCAGCATCTGTCATTTCCTGACTTGTTCATTTTAGCCATTCTGACTGGTGTGAGGTGGTATCTCATTGTGGTTTTGATTTGTATTTCCCTAATGCCCAGTGATGTGGAGCACTTTTTCATGTGTCTGTTGGCCATCTGGATGTCTTCTTTGCAGAAATGTCTGTTCATGTCCTCTGCCCATTTCTTGACTGGATTATTTGTTCTTTGGGTGTTGAGTTTGCTCAGCTCTTTATAGATTTTGGATACTAGTATCCAAAATCTATAAGTACTGAATATTCTTAACCATGAACATGGAATAGTTCTCCATTTATTTAGAACTTCTTTAATTTTTTCATCAGAGTTTTATAGTGCCTTGCATACAGCTCCTGCACATTTTGTTAATGTTATATCCAAGTATTCCTCTTGTTTTAGTATTATTTTAAATGACATTATTTAAAAATTTTCAAATCTCAATTGTTATTTGCTGGTATGTTAAAACAACAATAACAACAACTTACTTTTGTCCATTAATCCTGTGACCTTGCTAGATTTGTTCATGAGTTTTTTTGTTGAGTCTTTGGGATATTCAACATGGATAATCATGTCACCTATGAATGAAGACAGCTTTATTGCTTCCTTTTCAATCTGTATACTTTAATTTCTTTTTCTTATCTTACTATTATAGTTATGGAGTCCTGTACAATATTGAATAGCAGTGGTGAGAGATTTCTTTGCCTTGTTCCTGATCTTAGGCAGAAAGTGTCCAGCTTACCACCATTAAATATGATACTATCTATAAATTTTTATAAATATTAAATAAAATTTTAAACTATAACACTCCAAATTCCAATAATAAAAGTTTGTTCCAAGAGCCATCATAAATTTGTACTGAGTTCTCTAATTTATTATTACTTGCCCACAGTCAATAAATATTTTTTCTAATTCTAGCATGGAGAAACATAATTTAGCTTTGGTTAGTTGGTAGGGGCACAGTTATTATATTTAAACCCTACAGGAGTCTAAAAGCTTAGAAAATAACTATAAAAATAGACATGTCAATAGGGCATTTTGTAAATACAAAATGAACTGACATAGACATTCAAGGGAAAAAATTTAGAAAAGTCATGCAAAGAATACACAAAATTATGTAATGTACACAAAAAAGGATAATCAGAAAATATTCAGTGCCTGACATCCAATCAGAGAAATTTAGAACATAGATGATACTAAAAGAGCAGACATTTATAATTTCTATTTTCTTCTCATTCTATCTGTAATATTTTTAAAATGTCAGCAGGCTTCAGATTATTTCAAACAACTGCAGTTAGAGGACAAAAAGTCAAATTTAGCTAAAATAAAAAACTTAAGGTCATTGTATAAATAAACACAAAGCCACTTTATCATCTACCCAAAAGTAAAGTTAAAAAAAAAAAAAGAAAGAAAGAAAGGAAAATTCTTGTACAGCATGACTTCTTTCTGTGTATTCATAGTAGTAACCTTTTAAAAAGACTATGAAAACAGAGTTCTCTCATAAAGAAGTATGCTAAGCTGATTCTCTTAATGTTGGATCCTATAGGAACTAAGTGTTACTTAAGGATAGTAATCGCAGACTCAATATCAGGAAATCGAACTATTCAAAAAATTCTATTAAAGATTAATGTTTAAAGAAAGTTAAAATCCAACTTTGAGTTTTATTCACTCATTTAACAAATGTTCATGGACCATTACTTTGTCCCCAGATATTCTAGGTGCTGGATCATTCATTCTTATGTGATCTTTTATAGATCTTTTGAGTACTCTAACACAAAACCCATAAAAGTAGAAGGAGGCACTCTTATCCAGATTCATCCCACATGTTGGTCATTGCCAAGTCTCAACTTCTATGTCAAGGGAGCATCCCGACCAGGGTGAGATCTCAGTTGACAGCACTCAATTGTGGAATAACACCCATTGCAACAGCTGGGGCTGCTGATTTATCAAAAGATACTCATGTCTTTGAGGTACATCTAACCCTGGAGCATCTAACCCCTGATTCCACATTGGTCCTGACAGAAACTAAAGCTAAATCTACTTAAGGAATGCACTGGTCCTTTAGGGCCATGATTGAGGATAATGGTCATTTTCTAATTCCTCTAGTACTATCCACTTGATGAATATTCTGTTTCTAGTATGGCTTTACTCTTTCCCAGAGAAAAACTCCAACACACAGTATATCTTTAATGCACGTAATTAGCTTAGCATAAAATTTCATAAATTAATCTTTTCTCATTTCTTATACACCCATTCTGCATAAAACTTCTTAATACTTCTGTTATTCTTGTGTAAGAGAATTGGTTTTTTATACTGCCCCAATATAGAACATTCTGGATTACTGAGATGATAGTAGCTGGTTAATGTGTCACTAATACTTCTCACCAATACTAACATGTTGATGATCATTAAAATCCCAGAAAGCCAAAAGTACCATTATATGACACAGATCATATAAAGAGGAAAATATATATGAAAAATGGTTATTGTATTTTATGATATGCTAGTAATAAAGGCAGAGAAGAACTTCCAAAGAGGGTAGAGTTGGGGAATCTGAGGTCCTACTTTGCAACAGTGAAATTTTAAAGCATTAAAAATTAGTATGTTGATGTTACCTTATTTGTACTTATATGGTGGTAAGTCCAGTTGTATATAGTTAGACATATGCACTCAAAAATGCTGGGGCACCTGGGTGTCTCAGTTGTTAGGCGTCTGCCTTTGGCTCAGGTCATGATCCTAGGGTCCTGGGATCGAGCCCCGCATCCGGCTCCCTGCTCGGTGGGGAGCCTGGTTCTCCCTCTCCCACTCCCTCTGCTTGTGTTCCTTCTCTCACTGTCTCTCTCTGTCAAATAAATAAAATGTTTTAAAAAAATGTTACCAATGACTTTTTTAAATAATAGCAACAAAACAACAAAGATCATCATCTCTGTTAAAAATATAAAATGAGCTGGTGCCCCCAAATTGCTGTGGTGAAAGGTAGAATCATTAAAGTGGTCCCTTTATCTTCTGCATGCCAAGGGAGATCGTGGAGCATGTTAATGGTTCTTGGCTACTAATGGGGATAAGAATCACAATGGGGTTGATGGGTAAGTGCCTTGATGACTTAGGTTTTAGTATCACATGTATTTATAACAACTCATTCTCATCAAAAGTGAAATCATGGGTCCAAAATAATAACACGTGTAATTGGGCCTTGGAGGATTTTTTGTTTGTCCTTTACATTTTTCTGTTTATGTACAGTGATAAACATGTAAGGGAACTATAAATTGTCCTCGCAAATTGGGCCACTGAAATGTTATCAAGTATAATAGTGAAGAGACAAAGGTTAAAATGAGATTAAATGTTACCAAAAAAATGAGAATATCCTGCATTTCCCTTCTTGTTCACAGTGACCCACTATTCAGTCTTGCTTTTACCAACAAACAAAATAAAATGTCCTTTTTCATTTTCTAGCTTCCATTGAAGCTCATATTATACTTCGTGAATGGCCTTTTGCTAGTTATCACAATACTGCCAATGACTTTGGGGAAAAAAAGCAGATTTCAAATGCAGAATGAAATTTTAATACATGAGATGAAGAATCTTAAAGAAAATTATATAATATGATCTGACTATTATTCTGAAAATTCATTTGCACTGAATTATTAGCACCAAGGAATGAAATGTTTCTGAAAGATGATTTAATTTTCCTAAGAGTTATTGGTCCATATCTGAAAACGAATAGTTGGTTTCTTCCTTGATGATTAATTAGAATGTGATTAATAGTGTCAGAAAAAGGAGTAGTCCTTGGCATATATTAATGATATTGGAATTTAGGTATCTGTTCTATATTACAAACACCAGTGGCATCTTAACAACAACAACAACAAAAAACCAGAGTATAAATGCATGCTATGAATCCTGTTTAGGATACAAACATTTTAATATGATATTCTGCCTTAGGTATAGCTATTAAAATATTTTTAATTGCTAAAGTATGATTGTTTGTCATTTTCTGCAATTCTTTAACTCCATTTTCCTCTGTTACTACCCATGTATTTTTGCCTTAGTGCCTTAGGTTATAAATAAAAATCCAAGCACAGGCACCAGAATTTTCAATATCCAAACCAAAATAACTGTCAAATATCAAATGGTGAAGAAAAGACACTTTAAAACAATTTTTAAAACACCAAAACTTATAAAAGGATCAGTAAATTGTCCTTAGAGATATTTTTATATATGGAGTCATTATTTCATAATTAAAAACAGGGTATTTCCCAGGGATAACTCATTTTCCACCCCCCCCAAAAAATGGCATATAATTAGAGTAGCTTAAATCTCTTAAATAGAATGTTAATTATGTTATTGTATTATTTATTCAGATTAGACATTTAATACAAAATGCAGTCAAATTTATTATGAAAATATATGATCAGAAATGTATGATACCTAATTTAAATCATCACCATTATAGGATGAGTAAGGTTTATATTATTTGCAGCTTACTTGATAAAAAATTCCAGTTGTATTCAAAAAGTTCATTTGAAATTTATTAATTCATTCATTCAACAAATACTCACTGATTGCACAGTGTGTACCAGACACTGTGTTGAGAGCTGAGTTAAATCATTGAAGAGAACAGACATTACACAAACACTTGGTGCTTACCATGTAGTAGGCAGGAAGTACAGATTGAAAACCTAATAATTAATTAAAGGGACTGCTCAGTCCAGGAGCCCGCAACTCTTGATCTTGGGTTTGTAGGTTCAAGCGTCATGTTGGAGGTAGAGATTATTTTTAAAAATAAAATCTTAAAAAAAAAAAGAAGTAAAGAGTGTGGCAAAGGAAAGTACATAGAACTGTGGATGTGAGGATTAAAAAATTAATAGAAGAAATTAAAAAAAAACCTCCTCTGAAAAGTAAAACAAAAATAAAAAAACAAAGAAAAAGTAGTGCAAATACAAACAACACGTTTAAGCTGAGATCTGAAAAGTGAATAGGATTCGGCCAAAAGAGAAGTTGTGGGAGGGGCATGAGAAAAGTAGGTGGAAGATGATGGAGTAAGGGGAGCGTGGGGTCCTTCGTCCCTCCCAGAACTGAAAGGGGCACCCAATGCAGAACATCCACCATCCGTCTTTGGACCTGGAAGAGATAACCTGGCTGGAAGACTAAGACTGAAGCAGGATATGGTCTGAGATGATTAAATGTGAGTCTAGATCAGGCACGACTTTATAGGCCATTATATGAAATTCTGCCCTTATCTTAAGAACAATGGACAACCACCAAAATGATTTAAATGAGGAAGCAAGGTATAGATCTGAATTCAGGAGTAATCTCTCAGACTGCAAGAAAATAAAGATTGAGTTAGCTTGCAGCCAGGGGAGGCATTTCAAAAGGCTATTTATTATGGGCGTTTGGGAAAGAGGTGGTGATTTCTATTGTGGTGACGATAATGGAAATACAAAAAAATAAAAAAGGTTCCAAAGGTAATCAAGATGTAGAAGTTTATTCCATTTGGTGAATGGCTATATGTAGGAGTCAAGGAGAAGAATGAGCCAAAAATGACTTCCAAATTTCTAGCTTGAAGAATCCAAAGGTTTCTGATCAGCTCTGAAAGTGTGAGAAAAATGTGTTCAGTTATAGACATATTGCATCTAGGTAGAGAGTTCAAGGAAAGAGTTGTACATCTAGAGGATAGGAAAAGATGTCTCAAATACTGTATTAGGACTCTTCACGCATCATTCAACAAAAATAACAAAACTAACAGCCTCTTAATCAGTTACTCTTGGCATTCAGGATTTAGAAGTGAGTAAGGCGGTAGATACACCTGCATTTTTGGATTTTATTTGGGGATAGGAGTGATGGGCAGTAGGAAAAAAAAGATACTAACCAATTAAAATATATTCTTAAGGGTTCAACCAAAACTGAATTGATGTTTTGATCTGATTAATTATTGAGATGGGATTTTCTTTAAAACAGTATCATTGAACACATGAAAATAGACTAATAAAAACCTCTGTGTAGTTTATCAGTAACTTTGTCAAAATATTTGTCACTCTGACTTTCGATCTGACCCAGCAACAAGGACAATTAGAACAGCTTTTTGCTAATAATACCACCATGTGGACAAGTTAGGCAAATAAGTGTAATGGAAAGTTTGAATTAGAGTAAATCTTACACACAATGAGTCTACTTTGAGGACTAAGGTGGGGAAATGGGTAGAAGAAGAATGTTCAGTTTAAAAATCAGATCTGGGGGCACCTCTGTGACTCAGTGGGTTAAAGCCTCTGCCTTCGGCTCAGGTCATGATCTCAGGGTCCTGGGATCGAGCCCCGCATCGGGCTCTCTGCTCAGCGAGGAGCCTGCTTCCTCCTCTCTCTCTGCCTGCCTCTCTGCCTGCTTGTGAACTGTCAAATAAATAAATAAAATCTTAAAAAAAATCATATCTGTTACTCTTTTTTCTTTGAACTATAGAATAATAACCTTAAGTACTTAAGGTTAAAAACTAGTTGAGTAAGAAATACAGGAAATATAAATTAAAGAAATTTAAACAGGATAAAAAAATTATAAATTTAGTATATATTTCTTCCAGGACACTCCAAATGTATGTGATGAATGGCAAAGCAGGGACATCACAAAGAAGTTGATCATATGAAATATCTCAGAATATTTTTCAGATTTTACTGGCATATAGTTTAAGCCACTGTGATTTGTAGTTTAGCATTTTAAGTCCCATTAATTGTAGAATAAAGCCATGCCTCATTTTTGACAATTAAACACAATTTTACTGGAAGGGAGAAAGAACTCTGAATTGGACTCAAAGGAGAAATCTTCTCTAAAGGTCACCCTTATTAAATGGCATGACAATTTGATTATGCCATCCATGATCAACACCCCAGTCTATTCCCAACGCAGAGGCTGGAGTAATGCTTTTATAAAATGAAAGTCAGATCACATTACTCCTATACCCAACACCCTACCATGCCTCCACATTTCCCTCTGAAAGACCAACTTATACCAGAACACTCATGATCTGCTCCCCATCGCTCACCTCTCTACACCTCTGACACCTCTCAATACTTATACCCTTCCCCTCACCCACTCTAAGCAGTCACACTGGCCACCTTGCTCTCTCACACATGCTAGGCTTAGCCTCTGCCTTGTACCTTTTATGTTGGTATCTCTTCACCCCAGATTTTTGTAGGGTGAACTTCTTTTTCTTCTTCAAAGTTCTGATCAAAGTATACCTTCTCGGGTGCCTGGGTGGCTCAGTGGGTTAAAGCCTCTGTCTTCGGCTCAGGTCATGATCTCAAGGTCCTGGGATTGAGCCCCGCATCAGGCTCTCTGCCCAAGCCGGGAGCCTGCTTCCACCCCCTCTGCCTGCCTCTCTGCCTACTTGTGATCTCTGTCAAATAAATAAATAAAATCTTCAAAGTATACCTTCTCCATTGCACTTTTCCTGATCTTATTTTAAACCAAAACATACCTTAATGGCACCACTGATCTCTATTCTCCTCTATTTTATCCTTTTCCCATAGCATTTAACAATATTTAAAATACCATAAAATTTGTGTACATATTATTTTCATTGTTTTTTTCTGTCGTCCCCTTCCCATTGAGAATACGAGTCCCAAATCCTAATGATATTGTTTATTTTACTCACTTCTGCCTCCTGAATAGTACCTCCCACAAGAAGTGCTCAGTAAGTATTTGTTGAATGCACACTTAATAAATCTTATCCTTACATAAGGATTTTAAAATCTTTTTGTGGGTAAACTTTCAAGAGGAACCTAATGAGCTCCAACTTAATATACAGAAAATTGAGGGATGCCTGGGTGACTCAGTAGGTTAAGCATTTGCCTTCAGATCAGGTCATGATCCCAATCCTGTTCAACAGGGAGACTGCTTCCCCTCTGCTTGCTGCTCCCCCTGCTTGTGCATATGCTCTCTTTCTCTCTGACAAGTAAATAAATAAAATCTTTTTAAAAAAGAAATGTAGAAAATTGAAAAGTGCTTCAAAATATCTGAACCAAAAACTTAAAGGACTGTGAGGAGAAATAGACAAATTCACATTCAAAGTTGGAAACTTTCCCACTCCGCTGTCAGTAATTGGTAGCACAAGTAGACAGATAGTCAATAAGGACCCAGAAGATCTAAACACCATCAGACATTATGATTGAATTGACATTTAAAGAACCCTACCCCCAACAATAACAGGAATTTTTTTCAAGTTTATGTGGAACAGTCATTAAGACATACTGTATTTTGTACATTTTAAAAACATTAACAAATGTAAAAGGATACTGTACAATGTGTTTTGATCATAACGTTATGTCCATAAAGTATTATGTTCATATATTTATATGCTCCTATGTTATGACTGGAACAAAATTAAACCAGAAATTGAGAACAGAAAGATATGTGGAAAATGCTCAAATATTTAGTCCCAGAAGTTAACCAAAAAGAAACTCTCAATGGAAATCAGCAACACTATTAACTCTTAAGGTCTTTTATGGGTTGCCTGTCTGAAGTGAACTGAAAACCTATCATCATTGGAGGGATGGAGCTAAAGCAGTATGAAAAGAGAATATTGTGTCATCAGTGTTTCTGCTAAAAATAAAGTTGTGGAAGCAGGAACCCAAGTTTTTCCTTTAGAAAACTAGGAAAAGAAGTGAATTAAAAACTCAACTTATGCAGAAAGAAAGAAATAATAAAAATAATAGCAGACATTGATGAAATTAAAAACAGAAAATCAATGAAGTCTAAAGCTAGTCTTTGAAAAAGCAATTTAATTAATATGCCTCTACCTAGACTGGTCAACTAATGAGAGAGAAAGAAAATGAATTACAACAGGAGTGGAACAGGGACAATGAACTAACAGACACATGGGCTTTAGAAAATTAATAAAGGGAAATTACATTCCTACTAGTCTCATAAATTTAAAAATTGGACAAAATGGACAAAAATTTTAAAATGGACAAATTGGACACAATTTGGATGGACCAAACTACCCTATCATACACAAGAAAATAAATAACCTGAATAGTCTAACATCTTTTAAAGAAACTGAATTCAGGGACGCCTGGGTGGCTCAGTTGGTTAAGCAGCTGCCTTCGGCTCAGGTCACGATCCCAGCGTCCTGGGATCGAGTCCCACATCGGGCTCCTTGCTCAGCAGGGAGCCTGCTTCTCCCTCTGCCTCTGCCTGCCACTCTGTCTGCCTGTGCTCACTCCCATTCTCTCTCTCTCTCTGACAAAAATAAATAAATAAAATCTTAAAAAAAAAAAAAAGAAACTGAATTCATAGTTATGTAACTTCCATCAAAGAGAAATCCAAACAAGACTGTTTCTGACACTTCTGGTCTAAGCTTTGGGAATTATCAGAATATCCCCTCTTTCCATTAGAAGCTGTGGAAACTGCTCCATTATCTGAGTCATAGTATAGAAGAGATTAATTATTGGAACTTGAAGGCTTCAGAGAAAGACTGTACAGGCTTATGAAGCATGAGATAAATTTACTGGGTGCGACTATAGTTAAGAAACAGGCTAGAAATTTTGGTTTAAGCAATCTTCATGATGCCTAGTATTTTGAGAAATTACATCCACTCTTGGGATGGGAAAAATTCAATTGTAGATATATCTGAGCTTATTTAGGATCCTTAATTGACCTCACTTGTTGAAAAGAAGATTCCCTGAAACTGGAACTAATGCTGTGAGGCAAGGTGACTGACAGCAATTAGATGAAGATATTCCTTAGCACCAATGTTTTGTGTAGGGTTAATAGGACCAGGGATGGGAGAAAGGAATTTTGATTGTATGGCCTTCACATGCTACTAGAATCCTTCAGGGCTGCAGGGCTTGGAGGAGAAGTGATGGCAATTCATAGAAAAATCCATGAATTCTTTTTTGTCTGTGAAAAATGTTTGACAGCACTTGAATGGGAATTTTGCAACATGGGTACGTTATCAGGATGTGAATGTCAGATTTTTTATCACATGCAAGCAGAAAGGATGAAAGTGGGTTTCTTGCACCTGATATAAAAATGGAATGACACGTGTGAGAGTTTTCATAACACAGTTACCTGAAGAACATTTTGGAAAACTAAATGTAGCTAGAGTAAATCACTATGGAACTAAAATATCTATACCTGGAAAAATGTAAGCTTTCCCCAAGACTAGGTGTTATATAGCAAGTTAGATCAATGCGAAATTTGGTGATAGCTGGGCAATGACCTCTATATTCCAATGGACTAAGTCTATTTTTTATTCATTCAATCATAAATTGCAAAAAAAAAATAATCCTAAGTCTTTGGGCACCCTTGACCCACATGCATGAAAAAAGTCCCAATAAGTGTAGGTATTTTATTATTCTATTAATAGCCATACTACTGAGAAACAAGAGAAATATGATGAAGGGAAAAAGAAGGTTTATAAAAATTCGTATTACTTTCCACTAAAGATACAACAAATCCTTGTTTGCAGGCACAGTTTGCTGCTTCTTCCTCAGCACCTCTTTCAGTTGTTTTCACTTTGAGCTTGGTGATATTAAAATCATTCTCTCTAAAAAATACATGAAACATGTATATCCCAAAATATCTCCTCCCAAAAGGCTATTTGATCTTATGAAAAATATGCTTTATTTTGCCTGATAATTTACCATTTCGTATAGCCTGGGATAACAAAGTCCACTCATGAATAATAATTTAATGTCTTATGTTTAAGTGAAAACCTCCACCTGTCTTGGCTGGCTCCCATGCCCTCCTCTCCCTTCCCCCTCCCCATCAATTGAACTTAGCTTATGATTAATATAGACTAATATCCTACATAGTATCTCATATTGCTATCATATCTTAACATTCTTTGAGTTAGAAAACTGTTTACTTCGATTGAATTTCTTGCAGTCTTATTTTCAAAGATTTAAATTTTATGCACAATTCATTTTTTAAATATTTTACTAATTATGCTTCATGGAAAATGCAAGCAACATATTCTTTGAGTTGGCACTGTATTTCTAGAGCAATTTTGAGCAGTATTACAAATTTAAAATAAATTTAGAAGGTCCTCATTCTGATAGCACTCTGTTGAAATTAAGCAGAAGCAAAACCAAATCAAAGCATCTGACAAAATTAAATTTAAAAAATTTGAGGATCATCAATACCAAACTTTTGATAATAAGCAGACCGCCTATTAAGAGTGTAAACATATCTACTGGTCGTTTTGACATAGAATGACGATGCTTCACAGGGCTGTTTTGACCTATTTCCACCAACCACTCTCCTCTTCAGTTTAGTGCTTATTACCCTGAACGAATGGTCTGCACAGCACTTCCTAAGTGACTCAGACCTTCCTCATTTGTCACTGCATTTCTCAATATATGACATTCTTTGACAATTCTGCTTGTGTCAAGTGATTTTGCTTTTAAAGGAAAAATGCCACAATAGAATTATATTTTTGGCTCAGTGGGTTAAGCCTCTGCCTTCGGCTCAGGTCATGATCCCGGGGTCCTGGAGTTGAGCCCCATATCAGGCTTTCTGCTCAGCAGGGAGCCTGCTTCCTCCTCTCTGCCTGCCTCTCTGCCTACTTGTGATCTCTGTCTGCCAAATAAATAAATAAAATCTTAGAATTATATTTTTTTCAAAAAAGGAAAGAGGGGTAAATTTAAAAGCCAAACAAGGATAAATTTCAGGAGACTATCATCACATAGGTAGAGTATTGGTGTTAAAATTTTTTGATATTCCATTCACACATATATTTGAAGATTTGTCTAATAGGAGGTGATTTTTAGATTGTTTCTGAATGTTGTATTTGATGGTGTATATGAAGTAAACAAGGTTTTATATTTCGCATTCTACTACTCTACCATTAAGAAAACTTATTAATAGTCTTCAACAGTTTAAATTGTAATGGATTTGTTTTCTTAGCTCCTTTCATTTGTATCTAGATTTTTCCATCTTAATCTGGTGTTGGGTTCTGAAACTAAGCTGCAATATTTTACTGATTTTGAGAGATGCTAAAAAGAAGATTAAATGCAGGTGGAAGAGTTAATTGCTAATTACAGTTATCTGAAAGTTATATAGTGTTTAATGTTGTGTGAAAATAACTGAATAAAGCGAAAATATAAAAGCTATAGCTGTTGTATCAAAATGATGTGTATATACACGCAGCACACATGGAGATAGTTTGTTGGAAAAGTCTTTTTTAGTCTTATAAGTCTTTACTTATACTGTATATGGATATAGATTTTAAAGTAGATAAGTTGATAACAAATAGCTAGGTAACTAGTTAGTTATACAGATTTAAATGATAGAGAGATGGATAGATAGAGGTAGTCATGGGGATATGAAGGAGATGGCTATTTTACTTTATCAATTACCTGTTCTCTTTTATTTTAACAGAAGTTCATTCCAGTTACAAATTTCACACAATACTAATTCACTCCTCTAGTTCTATGTTCTACCAACACAGAGATAAAAATACTCATCTATTTCACTGAGTGAAAAAAAAAAGCTCTGATTTTAGTTTACAGTCATCAGTATTGCAATATATTTTTTCCCACCTTCAATCACTGACATTTGGATATTTCTAATGGATATTTCTGGATCAGTACATCCTAGGAATTGTCATGATACTACTGCTTCATTTATTGAAAATTAGAATGTTAAAGAATTTGTTTTCCTTATTCTTATTTCTAAGGTGTTAAAAATTTAACAGTTGAAGATGGTGTTGAGAAAATTGGGCAGCCTCATGTAGAAGAATGAAACTGGACCGTACTGATGCACCATACACAAAAATAGACTCAAAATGGATGAAAGACCTAAATGGGAGAAAAGAAGCCACCAAAATCCTAGAGGACAACATAGGTAGCAACCTCTGTGACCTTGGCTGCAACAGTTTCTTGCTAGACACATTTGCAAAGGCAAGGGAAACAAAATGAAAATAAACTATTGGGGGGCATCTGGGTGGCTCAGTGGGTTAAAGCCTCTGCCTTTGGCTCAGGTGATGATTCCAGGGTCCTGGGTTCGAGTCCCACATTGGGCTCTCTGCTCAGCAGTGAGCCTGCTTCCTCCTCTCTCTCTGCCTGCCTCTCTGCGTACTTGAGATCTCTGTCTGTCAAATAAATAAATAAATAAGAATCTTTTAAAAATAAATAAATAAATAAACTTTTGGGACCTCAAGAAAAAAGCTTTTGCACAGCAAAGGAAACAGTCAAAATAAAACTAAAAGGCAACCTACAGAATGGGAGAAGATACTTCCAAATGTCTTATCAGATAAAGGTCTAGTATCCAAAATCTATAAAGAATTTACAAACTCAACACCCAAAAAATAAAAAGCTCAGTCAAGAAATGGGCAGAAGACATGAATAGACATTTCTCCAAAGAAGACATACAAATGGACAATATGCACATGAAAAAATGCTCAACATCATTCAACATCAGGGAGATACAAATCAAAACCACATTGAGATACCACCTCACACCAGTCAACATGGCTAAAATTAACAACTCAGGAAACAACAGATGTTGGTGAGGATGTGGAGAAAGGTAAACCTTTTTACACTGTTGGTGGGAATGTAAACTGGTGCAGCCACTCTGTTAGACACTATGGGGGTTTCTCAAGAAGTTAAAAATAGGGCTACCCTACAACCCAACAATTGCACTATTGGGTATTTACCCAAAAGATAGAAACATAGTGATTTGAAGGGGCACCTGCACACTAATGTTTATAGCAGCAATGTCCACAGTATCCAAAATATGGAAAGAGCCCAGATGTCCTTCAATAGATGAATGGATAAAGAAAATGTAGTGCATATATACAATGGAATATTACTTGGCCATCAGAAAATTTGCAATGACATGGATGGAACTAGAGGGTATCATGCTAAGAGAAATAAGTCAGTCAGAGAAAGACAAATATCATGTGATTTCACTTATATGTAGACCTTAAGGAACATAAAACAGATGAACATAGGTGAAGGGAAGGAAAAATAAGATAAAACCATAAGAGACTCTTAACTATAGGAAACAAACAGGGTTGCTGGAGGGGAGATGGGTGGGGGATTGGGGTAACTGGGTGATGGGCATTAAGGACGGCATGTGATATAATGAGCACTGAGTATTATATACAACTGATGAATCACTAAATTACCTATGAAACTAATGATATACTATATGTTAATTAAATTGAATTTAAATTAAAAAAATAAAGTTGAACTTCAACAAAAAATTCAAGGTTTAGCACAGTCTAAATAATCTGCACATTTTCATTTTGTGTTTCAGTCTTCCCTCTATGTATTACCTTCAAGTGAAAGAAGGACTTCAGTTTTTGTCACATTGACATTGCTGTGGTTTTGGTAATTCATCAGAGAAAAATCTACCAATCTCAGAGATATAACACCATGAAATCTTTAATATTTATAAAATATTATGTACAATACTCTAAAATACATAAATCACAATACCAAATAAAGTAAAATACATTAATAGTTAAACAATTTATGAATTCAATGAAATATGTTTCATCCTATATTATCTCAACAGCAACAAATTCTATTCCTTTCCAATTCTTTGGTTAAGTCTAGGCATTATTATAGGTTATATCAATGAGGGTGGCAGTTCTGAGTTTATTGTCATTTGATAAGTGATGAAAACATAATTCAAAATTTATTCTGGTTTATTATCCATTATTGTATCTTCATACATTCTCCCATTGCAATGGGATGGTTTCTGAGATTAACCACTTATACTCAGTCTTATAAATTCTCTTCTCTTTTGAAATTCTCTTCATCTTTTTAATAGGACTGTGCAATCTACACTTTTTCTGTCCGTCTCACCCAAGAGTTTTTCATAATAGAAATCTTAAGATTAATAATTCAAGGTAATAAGAAACTTCAATTTCTAAAAGGGCTAAGAAATTTGGAAACAATTACTTTATTAACCAAAAAACACTACATTCAATATATTCACTATAAGGTAGATAGTAATAGGAATCCAGTTGTCTCTTTTTCACTGATTTATTTCACTTAGCATAGTATAGTCTAGGTCCTTTCTTGTTGCTGTAAACGGCAAATCTCATCCTTTTTAGAGCAATGCAGTATTCCACTCTCTCTCATCACATCTTCTTTTTCTTTAAGATTTTCTTTATTTGACAGAGAGGAGAGAGAGAGGCAAAAGCAAGGGGAGTGGCAGACAGAGGGAGAGGGAGAAGCAGGCTTCCTGAGGAGCAGGGAACCCAGTGTGGGGCTGAATCCCAGGACCCTGAGATCATGACCTGAGCCAAAGGCAGATACTTAACTGACTGAGCCACCCAGGCCCCCCATACCATATCATTTTTAAAAATTTTTTAAATTTGTTTATAAACATGTAATGTATTATTAGCTCCAGGGGTACGGGTCTGTGAATTGCCAGGTTTGCACACTTCACAGCACTTACCATATCATATACCCTCCCCAATGTCCATAACCCCACCAACCTCTCCCTACACCCCCCCCCGCCACCGTCAGTTTGTATTGTGACATTAAGAGTCTCTTATGGTTTGTCTCCCTCCTGATCCCATCTTCTTTCATTTATTCTCTCCCTACCCCCCAAACCCCCATGTTGCATCTCCACTTCCTCATATCAGGGAGATCATATGAGAGTTGTCTTTCTCTGATTGACTCATTTTGCTAAGCATAATACCCTCTAGTTCCATCCATGTCATCGCAAATGGCAAGATTTCCTTTCTTTTGATGGCTGCATAGTATTCCATTGTATATATATATACCACTTCTTCTTTATCCATTCATCTGTTGATGGACATCTAGGTTCTTTCCATAACTTGGCTATTGTGGACATTGCTGCTATAAACATTCGGGTGCACGTGCCCCTTCGGATCACTAAATTGTATCTTTAGGGTAAATACCCAGTAGTGCAATTGCTGGGTCATAAGGTAGCTCTATTTTCAGTTTTTTGAGGAACCTCCATGCTGTTTTCCAGAGTGGTTGCACCAGCTTGCATTCCCACCAACAGTGTAGGAGGGTTCCCCTTTCTCCACATCCTCGCCAGCATCTGTCATTTCCTGACTTGTTCATTTTAGCCATTCTGACTGGTGTGAGGTGGTATCTCATTGTGGTTTTGATTTGTATTTCCCTGATGCCCAGTGATGTGGAGCACTTTTTCATGTGTCTGTTGGCCATCTGATGTCTTCTTTGCAGAAATGTCTGTTCATGTCCTCTGCCCATTTCTTGACTGGATTATTTGTTCTTTGGGTGTTGAGTTTGCTAAGCTCTTTATAGATTTTGGATACTAGCCCTTTATCTGATATGTCGTTTGCAAATATCTTCTACCATTCTGTCAGTTGTCTTTTGGTTTTGTTGACTGTTTCCTTTGCTGTGCAAAAGCTTTTGATCTTGATGAAGTCCCAATAGTTCATTTTTTCCTTTGCTTCCCTTGCCTTTGGCGTTGTTCCTAGGAAGAAGTTGCTGCGGCTGAGGTCGAAGAGGTTGCTGCCTGTGTTCTCCTCAAGGATTTTGATGGATTCCTTTCTCACATTGAGGTCCTTCATCCATTTTGAGTCTATTTTCATGTGTGGTGTAAGGAAATGGTCCAATTTCATTTTTCTGCATGTGGCTGTCCAATTTTTCCAACACCATTTGTTGAAGAGGCTGTCTTTTTTCCACTGGACATTCTTTCCTGCTTTATCGAACATTAGTTGACCATAGAGTTGAGGGTCTATTTCTGGACTGTCTATTCTGTTCCAATCTATGTGTATGTTTTTGTGCCAGTACCATACAGTCTTGATGATGATAGCTTTGTAATAGAGTTTGAAGTCCAGAATTGTGATGCCAACTTTGGCTTTTTTTTGAATATTCCTTTGGCTATCCGAGGTCTTTTCTGGTTCCATATAAATTTTAGGATTATTTGTTCCATTTCTTTGAAAAAATTGGATGGGATTTTGATAGGCATTGCATTAAATGTGCAGATTGCTTTAGATAGCATAGACATTTTCACAATATTTGTTCTTCCAATCCATGAGCATGGAATATTTTTCCATTTCTTTGTGTCTTCCTCAATTTCTTTCATGAGTACTTTCTATTTTTCTGAGTATAGATACTTTGCCTCTTTGGTTAGGTTTATACCTGGGTATCTTATGGTTTTGGGTGCAATTGTAAATGGGATTGACTCCTTAATTTCTCTTTCTTCTGTCTTGTTGTTGGTGTAAAGAAATGCAACTGATTTCTATGCATTGATTTTATATCCTGACACTTTACTGAATTCCTGTATAAGTTCTAGCAGATTTGGAGTGGAGTCTTTTGGGTTTTCCATATATAGCATCATATTATCTGCAAAGAGTGATAGTTTGACTTCTTCTTGGCTGATTTGGATGCCTTTAATTTCTTTTTGTTGTCTGATTGCTGAGGCTAGGCCTTCTAGTACTATGTTGAATAGCAGTGGTGTTAATGGACATCCCTGCTGTGTTCCTGACTTTAGTTGAAAAGCTCTGTTTTTCTCCATTGAGAATGATATTTGCAGTGGGTTTTTCATAGATGGCTTTGATAATATTGAGGTATGTGCCCTCTGTCCCTACACTTTGAAGAGTTTTGATCAGGAAGGGATCAAATGCTTTTTCAGCATCCATTGAGAGTATCATATTGTTCTTGTTCTTTCTTTTATTAATGTATTGTATCACATTGATTGATTTGCAGATGTTGAACCAACCTTGCAGCCCTAATAAATCCCACTTGGCCATGGTGAATAATCCTTTTAATGTACTGTTAGATCCTTTTGGCTAGTATTTTGTTGAGAATTTTCGCATCTGTGGTCATCAAAGATATTGGTCTGTAATTCTCTTTTTTGATGGGATCCTTGTCTGGTTTTGGGATCAAGATGATGGTGGCCTCATAAAATGAGTTTGGAAGTTTTCCTTCTATTTCTATTTTTTGGAATAGTTTCAGGAGAATAGAAATTAATTCTTCTTTAAATGTTTGGTAGAATTCCCCTGGAAAGCCATCTGGCCCTGGGCTTTTGTTTGTTTGGAGATTTTAGATGAGTGTTTCAATCTCCTTACTGGTTATGGGTCTGTTCAGGTTTTCTATTTCTTCCTGGTTCAGTTGCGGTAGTTTGTACGTCTCTAGAAATGCATCCATTTCTTCCAGATTGTCAAATTTGTTGGCGTAGAGTTCCTCATAATATGTTCTTGTAATTGTTTGTATTTCTTTGGTGTTGGTTGTGATCTCTCCTCTTTCATTCGTGATTTTATTTATTTGGGTCCTTTCTCTTTTCTTTTTGATAAGTCTGGCCAGGGGTTTATCAATCTTATTAATTCTTTCAAAGAACCAGCTCCTAGTTTTGCTGATTTGTTCTATTGGTTTTTTTGGCTTCTATTTCATTGATTTCTGCTCTGATCTTTATGATTTCTCTTCTCCTACTGGGCTTAGGCTTTCTTTGTTGTTCTTTCTCCAGCTCCTTTAGCTGTAGGGTTAGGTTGTATATTTGAGGCCTTTCTTGTTTCTTGATAAAGGCTTGTATCACTATATATTTTCCTCTTAGGACTGCCTTCACTGTGTCCCACAGATTTTGAACTGTTGTGTTTTCATTATCATTTGTTTGCATAAATTTTTTCAATTCTTCTTTAATTTCCTGGTTGACCCATTCATTCTTTAGAAGGATGCTGTTGAGTCTCCATGTATTTGGGTTATTTCCAATGTTCCTCTTGTGGTTGAGGTCTAGCTTCAGAGCATTGTAGTCTGAAAATATTCAGGGAATGATCCCAATCTTTTGATACTGGTTAAGACCTGATTTATAACCCAGGATGTGATCTATTCTGGAGAATGTTCCATGTGCACTAGAGAAGAATGTGTATTCTGTTGCTTTGGGATGGAATGTTCTGAAAATGTCTGTGATGTCCATCTGGTCTAGTGTGTCATTTAAGTCCTTTATTTCATTGTTGATTTTTTGCTTGGATGATCTGTCCATTTCAGTGTGGGAGTGTTAAAGTCCCCTACAATTATTGTATTATTGTTGATGTGTTTTCTTGATTTTGTTATTAATTGGTTTATATAGTTGGCTGCTCCCATGTTAGGAGCATAGATATTTAAAATTGTTAGATCTTCTTGTTGGACAGACACTTTGAGTATGATATAGTGTTCTTCCTCATCTCTTATTAAAATCTTTGGCTTAAAATCTAATTGATCTGATATAAGGATTGCCCCAGATTTCTTTTGATGTCCGTTAACATGGTAAATCATTTTCCATCCCCTTACTTTAAATCTGGAGGTGACTTTGGGTCTAAAATGAGTTTCTTGTAGGCAGCATATTGATGGGTTTTGTTTTTTTATCCATTCTGATACCCTGTGTCTTTTGATTGGGGCATTTAGCCCATTTACATTCAGGATAACTATTAAGAGATATGAATTTAGTGCCATTGTATTGCCTGTAAAGTGACTTTTACTGTATATTGTCTCTGTTCCTTTATGATCTACTACTTTTAGGCTCTCTCTTTGCTTAGAGGACCCCTTTCAATATTTCCTGTAGAGCTGGTTTGGTGTTTGCAAATTCTTTCAGCTTTTTTTTTTTTTTTTGTCCTGGAAGCTTTTTATCTCTCCTCCTATTTTCAATGATCGCCTAGCTGTATATAGCATTCTTGGCTGCATGTTTTTCTCATTTAGTGCTCTGAATACATCATGCCAGTTCTTTCAGCCCTGCCAGGTCTCTGTGGATAAGTCCTCTGCCAATCTAATATTTTTACCATTGTTTGTTACAGACTTCTTGTCCCAGGCTGCTTTCAAGATTTTCTCTTTGTCGCTAAGACTTGTACATTTTACTATTAGGTGACAGGGTGTGGACCTATTCTTATTGATCTTGAGGGGGGATTCTTTGCACCTCCTGGATTTTGATGCTTGTTCCCTTTGCCATATTAGGGAAATTATCTACAATAATTCTCTCGAGTATACCTTCTGCTCCCCTCTCTCTTTCTTCTTCTTCTGGAATCCCAATTATTCTGATGTTGTTTCATCTTATGGTATCACTTATCTCTTGAATTCTCCCCTCATGGTCCAGTAGTTGTTTGTCTCTCTTTTGCTCAGCTTCTTTATTCTCTGTTATTTGGTCTTCTATACCACTAATTCTTTTTTCTGCCTCATTTATTCTAGCAGTAAGAGCCTCTATTTTTTATTGCACCTCATTAATAGTTTTTTTTTTATTTCAACTTGGTTAGATTTTAGTTCTTTTATTTCTCCAGAAAGGGCTTTTATTTCTCTGGACAGCATTTCTCTAATATCTTCCATGCCTTTTCCAAGCCTGGCTAGAATCTTGAAAATCATCATTCTGAACTCTAGATCTGACATATTACCCATGTCCATATTAATTAGGTCCCCAGCCTTCAGTACTGCCTCTTGTTTTTGTTTGTTTTTTTGTGTGGTGAGTTTTTCTTTCTTGTCATTTTGTCCAGATAAGAATGTATGAAGGAGCAAATAAAATACTAAAAGGGTGGCAAAGACCCCAGGAAAATGTGCTTTAACCAAATTAGAAGAGACCCCCAAATCATGGGGGGGGGGAGTGGGCAAAAAGAAGTTCAGAAAAAAATTAAAGAAAACAAATAAAGAAAAAGTATAAAAAAGAAAAAAAAGAATATATATATTCTAATATAATATAATATATAGTATAATAAAATATATAAGTCTAATATATATATATATATATTGGACTGGTATCTAGAGCAGGGTGACCCACTTAATTTTGGGAATATTTTGGTCTCTTAGAAGAAACTACCTCCCAAAATTTTATTTTATTTTATTTTTTAAAAACATTTTATTTATTTGACAGAGAGAGATCACAAGTAGGCAGAGAGGCAGGCAGAGAGAGAGGAGGAAGCAGGCTCCCTGCTGAGCAGAGAGCCCAATGCGGGGCTCGATCCCAGGACCCTGGGATCATGACCTGAGCCGAAGGCAGAGGCTTTAACACACTGAGCCACCCAGGCACCTCTACCTCCCAAAATTTTAAAGAATGAAAAACGTATATAAGGGTAAACACCATGAAGGGCTGCAATATGACTATAAAGATGAAATTTTTTTTTTAATTTCTAAAAAAGGAGTTGATAAGGTAAGTTGGTTGGGAGAATAAAGAAAAAGAAGGTGGAGAAAATTTGCTCGGGCTGGAGACTAGAACAAGCCCAGTGCTAGATTTATGTTATATTTTGATCTATTAGAAGTTGTACCCCAAATTTTTTAGAAGAAAAAACCCTATGTGTATACAAAAAATAAAGTTAGATACAATGAAGGATAAAATATGACTATAATAATGAAGATTCAAAAAAGATTAGTATTTTTTTTCATGAATGGTATTGTTAAGATAAACTAGTTTTAAAATGTTAAAAGAAGAAAGGGTAAAAGTTTTTTAAAAATTTAGCAGAAGAAAAAAATAAAATTTAAAAAAATTAATTAACTTTGCAAGACTAAAGAATCATGGGGAGAAAGCCTTGCATTCCATGCTTTGTTTTCTCCTCCTCTGGAATTCCGCTGTTCTCCTTGGTAAGTGAACTTGGTCTTGGCTGGATTTCTTGTTGATCTTCTGGGGGAGGGGCCTGTTGTAGTGATTCTCAAGTGTCTTTGGCCTGAGGCGGAATTGCACCACCCTTACCAGGGCCAGGCTAAGTAATCCGCTCCAGTTCACTTTCGGGAGCTTTTGTACCTGGAATGCTTTCCGTAGATTTCCGGAGGAGGGAATGAAAATGGCAGCTTCCCAATCTCTCCAGCCTGGAGGAGCCAAAAGCTCGGGGCCCCACTCCTTAGTGCGCCTTTGGAGAAAAGTGCTCAATCACTCCCATGGCCTCTGGCCATGCTCCGAGCTCACCTGGCCTGTGACCAAGCTTCTCTGTCTCTGGCACACAGCTCCACTTGGAGTCTCCGAACCCCGCGGATCCCTGAGCTCTTCTGGGGGAGTCTCCCTAGATCTTGTGGGGACCCCACTCACAGAGCAGTGGCCTGTGCCACAGATTATGGTTCAAGGTAACCCCGAGTTGAGAGCTCAATCCTCAGCTCTATCTCTGCAGCCGGCTTTCCCGCTCTAATACCTACGAGCTCTGTGACACTGAGACACCCCTGATCCTTCTGTGACCCTGTGGGACCTGAGGCCACGCTGTCCCCATGTGGGCTTCACCCCGGTTTAGCCTCTGGAGCGATGTCCCTCAGTGGAGCAGACTTTTAAAAATGCTGATTTTGTGCTCCGTTGCTCCATTGCTTGCCGGGATCTGGCCTCTCCACCCGCAGTCTATCTTCCCATCGCTTTGGATTCACTTCTCTGCCGGGCCTACCTTTCAGAAAGTGGTCAATTTTCTGTTTCTAGAATTGTTGCTCTTCTTCTCTTCAATCTTCTGTTGGATTTGTAGGTGTTCGGAATGGTTTGATAAGTTATCTAACTGATCTCCTGCTACCTGATGTCGTCTCAGCCTGTTACTTCTCTGCCATCTTGACTCCTCCCCTCCCATACCACATCTTTTTTATCCATTTATTTATCAATGGATACTTGAGTTGCTTCCATATCATGGCTATTGTAAATAATATGCAATAAACATAGGGGTGCATATATCATTTCCAATTAGTGTTTTCAAATCGCTGTTGTACACTTGAAACTAATATAACATTATGTGTCAACTATACTCAAATTAAAAATAAATAGTGATTTAACATTTCCATACACTACCTGGTGCTCATCTCATCACAACAAATGCATTCCTTAATCTCCATCACCTATTTCACCCATTCTGCCACCCATCTCCCCTTTGGTGTATGAACGTGTTGAATCACTATATTGTACACCTGAAATTAATATTACATTGTATGTTAACTAGTTGGAATTTAAATAAAAACTTTAAAAATAGATAAAGCAATTTTAAAAAAAACCCACCTATAATTTTTAATATTACAAATATAAAATTTTTAAAGTACCATTGTTTATACAAGTTAAGTCTATTTGAATCAAGAATTAAATTAAATATTATATTTGAATTAGTTTAATGGAAAACTATTGTAACTTTAAGATAATTCTTTGCCAAAGTATATCTAATATTATGAGTTTTTCTTTTTAACTTCTGTTTTCCTTCCTAAGAAACCCTTCCAGGAATTTTGTATCTTTCTTTATAAAACTATAGATCCAAAAGAATTTAAGAATCACCATTTACAATCTATAGAAGAAGGTAGTAAGGAAAGTGGATTATGGGATCTGAGAGATGCAAACAGAAAAATTGATGAAAATATGTATTTTGAAATTCAAGGAAATCTAAATATTAAACTTCTGACTAAAGTGCAAAGCTTAAATTATATAAAATAGCTATTTGTCCTGACTTTGGGCAAAAACAAATAGTCATTTTCAAAATAACTTCACGTAACTATACAAATGAGGAACATATCATTCATAAGAACTTTTATTAAGATACAAGATAGCTTATAATGCTTTGCCACCTACTAAAAAGCAAATGTCCCTATAATTTCTGAGGAAAACACCCAGACTTCAGCTGGCACTAAGAAGAAATGACAGCGTAGTTTGTCATTACAAGAATGTTGCTGTATTCTGTTCGTTATGCCTCACTCTCTATTATTGGATGGAACTGAATGATCTTTATTTCATTTACTTTAATCAGAAGGCTTCTAAAATGCTTCTGGTTAATATTTGGTTTGAATGAAGCACTTTATTAAAAATGCTAGATGTTCCCACTTAACATAGCCTGAATAGCTAAAAGGGAAATAATGGCCCAAGCATAAAATGGCATAATAAATCAAAGGACAACTTTTTCCTTCTAAACATTTTCAAGGTTAGTTTTCATCTTAATAGAATTGCTGATCTGTCGACTGATCAACTGTAGACACGCCTATGACTTGTTTTGGTGGAAAGAGGGATGCCAAAAATAATGAGAAATAACCCTTTGAGTCTTGTCTAAAAGCATTTTTGTTTTGCTGCATGTGCTTTGTGAGCATGCAAAATTCTTTCGCTTTCCTCAAAGTAAAATTCCAATTGATTCAAAATAGAAGGAGTTAGCTGGTTCCTATTTCTAAGGAGCATGGGACAACAGATCATCAAGGTAACTACCATTTTCAGGACTTGCTGTAAATTGTAATGGTGATAATGCACTTGATTAGAAGTGTCCAGTTCCACCAGGAACAATAAGGTGTTATGACCATTTAAAAAGTTGGAAAATAATATAATCTGAAGCAAGAACAATCTTCATATTGCATCAATGATAATTAGGGATCTCAAGATCATTTCTGCAAAATGAGAGAGAGAGAGAGAGAGAACTTTTTTCTTCCTCCTCCTAAATATACTCCAGACTGGCAAGTTATACTTTCACAGATAACACGAATTTTGAAATCCCTTCAGATACTCACAGTGACACTTACATGACAATTCTTACTTAATTCCAAGAAAAGATAATAGTTTCTAAGGAAGATAAGAAACCCAAGTTGTGCCATATCATATCAAGCAGAATAAAGCCTTTACTCAAGAAAGTGACACAACAAAGTATTTCAATCAGTTTTGAAATTATTTCATCACAAAGTAGACAGAGAAAATATCTATAATGCTCACCCTTCAGGTGAAGGTCCTTTCCCCACTGACCTCAAGTAAAAGCCTCTGCTTCAACTAAATGGCTCCCTCTTGGCAGGCCAGGCTATTTCTGAAGACCTGGTGAATATACTCCACTATTAGAATAATTTGGCTGAAATTATACATGTCTCTAGGTGAAAACTAAATTTTATTCATGATAGAACCCCAGTGTTTATCACATAGTAAGCATTTGCTAAACCCTTCTTGAACCCCTGTGGAGGTGTACATTTCACTTAATCAGCCATCAGATTTCAAGTTCCTCTCAGGGAAAGTCGAAAGCCAGGATTTTGCTCCCCTTCTAATCAAGGATTATATAGAGAGAAGCTAAGAGCCCCAGTGTTACAAAGGGTAATTGGTATAGCTTTAATTCATCCACAAATCCTTAAGATCGCAGCACATACGTTTGCAGGAGATGAAAGTGCTTTCAGTAAGGACACGTCATTTAGAAGTCTTACCCAGTATTTCATTTGGGTATATAACCTGATACTGTTCCAGTGTGATAAGGAATATTTCGAGCTTTAACTTGGATAGAGCACAAGGATATCTTTTAAGTCATTAGTCTAATTGGTTTAATCTCAGCTTAAAAAAGAAATATCCTCTTAAGAAAAAATCAGAGAAAATAATGCATTTAACAGACAAGTCAAATATCAAGGGAACACGCACAAATTCATAAGCATGTGCACACACATACAACCCTGATAAACTTTCAAAATACCTACTACAATCTTTATTCCCATTAGTTTAAGAAAAATAACAATAACATCCTTTTCTGTAACTCAAAGAGCACATAATAAAATGAATGAAATGGGACAGTTCAATCAAGTCTTCACTTTTCATTTACTGTTTTTTGTTGTTGTTTTACTCTTCATTTACTTCTCTTATTGATGCCATCCTTGTTCTTGCGGACTTCTCACATTCATCCTAATCCTTGATGGCATGGTTTATATCTGCATTGCTAACATCCAGCTTCTCAGATTACATCATTGCATTTTACAATACACAAATACAAACAATTTTCCCTCCAAAGAAATAAGTATGAGAAACAGAAGTAAATTGTTAAAGAAATATTCACTTTCTACAAATAAAGAAGCACAGCCAATCCCTGTATTCTAGAAAATAAATTTGAAGTTAAATGGTATAATGGTAAAAAAAAATGCTCAGAGATAGAAGATCAAGAATTAAAATCATCATACACAAGATTATGTCATTTGTTTTTACATTTTACATTTTATGCTTATGCTTCATTATTTAAAACAGTAGCTGTGTGATATCATACTATACCAATATAATTTTTTATACCAATATAATTTTATTCTTTTTTATACTTACCTATTTTTCTCTTGTAGTGTAGCAACATGGCTTTTAATATTTCTTGAAGCCCAACTAATCTTTTTTGGAATAAAGTAGGTTCCTATTTATTAATAAAAAAGTACATTTATTATAAAAATAAAATTCATACAGAAAATATTTTAATTTTTTTTTTATTTGTTAGAGAGAGAGAGCACAGGCAGAGGCAGAGGGAAAGGAGGCTCCCCCCCGAGCAAGGAACCTGATGTGGGACTCGATCCCAGGATGCTGGGATCATGACCTGAGCCGAAGGCAGCCGCTCAACCAACTGAGCCACCCAGGCATCCCCAGAAAATATTTTAAAGATAAGAGTTGAAAGAAAAAAGTCATCCACAGTTCACCTACTTAAATACAATGCTAGATTAACATTTTGTAAATTGGCTTTTTTTAATGTAACCCTATCTATGCTACAACACTAGCTGAACTTTTTCATCTTTAGAAGTTAGCCAGATGAGATAATAACACTGTTCCAAACTACATTATTGTTTTGAACTATATATGTAGTTCATAGTTTAAAAGAATCATATATAGTTTTATATATAGTTTATGGTTTGAAATATTTTATTTATAACCTATAATATACTGTATTTATATTACATTAGTTATACTATATTATGTTATGTTATGTTATATTTAAATAAAATATTTTAAGGCCTTTTAAGTGTTTGTCATGGTTCATTTTACGTATCAGCTTAACTGGGCTAAGGGATGCCAAGATCGCTGGTGAAACATTATTTCTGGTTGTGTCTGTGAAGGTGTTTCCAGAAGAGATTAGTGTTTGAATTGGTAGACTGAATAAAGGTGGCCCTCATCAATGCATGTAGACATCATCCAATCTGTTGAGGTTCTGAATAGAACAAAAAGGTAAAGGAGGGCAAATTTGGTCTTTGCTTGAGTTGGAACATCCATCTTCTTCTGTCTTGAAACTTTGGTAGTCCTTGTTGTCAGGCCTTTGGATTTGGATTAGATTATACTGCTGGCTTTCCTGGTTTTCCATCTTGTGGACAGCACAATGTGGAACTTCTCAGCCTCCATAATTGCATGATCTAATCCTATAATAATCTCTCTTGATCAATCTCAGATAGACAGGTACATAGATACCCAATTTTTTTCTGTTCTATGGAGAGCCTGTTTGGTGATCAGCTATTAGAATTTTAGTATTTTTCTTATTGGCTTATGTGAGTTCATTAAATATTAAAGCTATGAAATCGTGGCAATATTTCCTGAATATATTTCCAAAGCACTTGCTCTTTGCTTTTCACTCACAATGTGCTTGAATTTTATTGCTGTGTGGTTCCTGTTTTGATATATAGAAATTCTTAAATGATATCATCCATTTCAAAGAATAGATTGTATAATCTATGCAGCTGAGATTCTCAAGATGTTATCACTGAAGTATTTCTTCCAAATCATTCTGAAAAGTTACCATATAGTGTCAAATAAGAGAAACGTACAAATTAATATTGCCAAAAACAGTAAGGAAATATATGTTACTATGTAACAAACAAAGTGGAATTACTTCACAATGCACTTGACTTCAGTTGGCTTGGTCTAGAGTAATAGTTATCATTTTGTGTGTTATGTTATGAAAATGACAATCATAGAGGAGAAGCATTTTCCCCTCTCTCTTATCTTGCTGAAGTTTGAGTTGATTTCATTTCATTCCACATTGATCTGGTGCAGCAACTTTCCCTTCATTCTACTAGTATCTTAACAATATCTAGGGCTTTCTGTCCCTGGAGAGTCAGATTTATAACCTGAATAATTCACGGAAGTAGGTCAGGGGGTGAGTAAAATCTGGGGGCAAATCAAGCATCACTTCTTCTGGGAAATGTGTGGGCAACTAGCCTCATCAGATGGCAGGAGGAAGACCATGCGGCATTGCTGTATAGGTTGCTACCTGTCACTGACAAAGGGCTCCTGAAATTCCACTTTCTCCAACTCATTCCCCTGTCCCTGTGATACTTCCCTTCACTTTCCCCAGCCTTAGCTATCTTCTATCCATTTTACAGGGTAACCCTGAAATCCACACACCAATTAATACTTCAAAACATCTTGTCATAATGCAAATAAGAGATACTACCAAAAAACTGGACACCTGAAACAGTGCTTTTGAGGGCATGAAACTAAGACAATGGGATGTCTAACCAAAAAGACTTTTCTGCTACAACCTCTGTTGTGCGCATGAGGGCACTTAAAAAAAATAGAACTTTTGCAAGGATTTTAACTCCTATCTGTCCTTTTTCCATTTGCTAGCTTCAGGTTATTTTCCTCTAAATAAATTTTTGTCTGACAATTTTTGAGGCATAGATTTCAGTAAGAAGTTTTGGATATGCTATGCTTATTATATATTTAAAAATTCTCTACTTTTCTTTATAGAAGGAGAAGGCTTTGCCCAGAAAAGCAGTATTCTGCAACATAAATTATCCAGAAGAAGGCTACTCTGACTGGGGTGTTTATAATATTTTTTCTATTAAATCTACATTCTCGGGTGCCTGGGTGGTTAAGCCTCTGCCTTCTGCTCAGGTCATGATCTCACGGTCCTAGGACTGAGTCCTGCATCAGGCTCTCTGCTCTGCAGGGAGCCTGGTTCCTCCTCTCTCTCTCTCTGCCTGCCTGTCTGCCTACTTGTGATCTCTGTCTATCAAATAAATAAATAAAATCTTTTTTAAAAATAGGGTCTTCAAGCTCATAAAATTACTTTAAAAAACAATCTACATTCTCCTGCTAGCCTCAGATGTGTACATTTCCTCAGTTAAAACAGGTGGCTATCTGAATGATATAAAATGCAATGGACTTCTCATGGTGGGAGGGGAGAGGAGATAAGAATTTTTTTGAATTTCCAAACTGGATTATATGATTTTCCCTATAATGTATATAAGTGATGAGAAGGGGAGAATTATGAAGCCACATTGGATTTGATTACTGAGGAGCTGGCTAGACTCAATCATTAGCTTACACCATTCATTCCCATTGTATTATTAAAAATATAGCTCAGCAAACTTACATCAAATTATATACCCTGTGCATTTAAGAGACTCAAAACTGTTCATGTTACAAATACATCATATGCCTATATGGTGAGTGAGGAGATAACACAAAACATAATGCAAAAAACAGACATGAATTATAAAAGTAGTATTTTAAACATTTGCTTCCAATACATGTGACTTTGAGGTTTATAGCAATTACATTAAAAGTTTGTGTGCCATAGTAAATATATCAATAGGTCAACACATCTATAATTTATCACCATTGTACAGTTTGGTAGATTTCATAGCGAAACTGCAAAAAAGGAATAAGATTACTGAAAAGTCAAAATAACAAAAAATGATGGGTACTCGAAGAAGACATTTCCCCATGAAGAATCTTTTCTTGAAATTATATCTCTCAATACTGGAAGTATTCAAGGAATGAGGAAATTAAAATTCTACTTCTGAAAATGCAGCACAACTTGCTGAAAATAATTATTCAGTGACAGAAATAAATGCATCTAAGAGCATGTGAGTATAATTATGTACCACAGGTAGTAAATGTCATGTTATGTTTCAATGATTTTATGGATATCAAACTCATCTGTATGCTATTTCTAATAGCAATTTTATGACTTAAACTAATAAATATAGGAAACTGTTCTGATTTTTAATAATACGTGGTTTCTTATGGTGGTAGTTTATTTTAGCTGATGTAAAATGATAAATCTGAAGGCTAAGGTTAAAGCAGGCCTTGAAAAATAACCTAAAATATTAAATGCGTTCCTTGTCCTAGATCTTCCTAAAGTCATTATGGCATTTTGTGAAAGTATACTATAGAGGCTTCTTTTCCATTTCAAAGTTAAACCCATTAAACTTACTGTTCCATGTAATAAATTAATAAACAAGAATAGATTAAGCAAATGATATGGAACATCACCTTCTTCTGCTTCCTCTCGTTCTCATCTAGTTCATCATTGTTTCTCTCTTGGGAAGTGGTGAAAAGTTCTATTTAAATTTATATTGAATAAAGTGCTCAATAAGATTTTTCAGACTCTCGGGAGTGTAGTATGTGGTGGAGAGAGGGAAATGGACTTTTTTTTCCTTCCTGGAGCTTCTAACTACGTTGGCCAGTGCACAGCTCTGCTGAGTTGGCTGATAACCGGCACTGGCAGTCGGGAAGCTCCCAACAGAGCTGAGGAAGGAACCCGCAAGTGATTTCCCTCAACACCAACAACCCTGTATGGCTTCGTGATCTCTAACATTGACCTTGGTCATGAGCCTTTGCCTTTATCTTGTAAAAATCCTTCAGACTTTGTGAAATGCCAAGGGGGAAAAACCCAACAGCAGCAACCACCAAGCATAGACCTGGTACTTAGGGGAAGGTGGCCAGATATAAAAGAGAATCTAAAGTATGACTCAGGCAAAACCTATCTATGATGTCAGAAATTAGGCTAGTATTTTCCTTGGAGAAGGAGTGATCACTAGAAAAAGTACAAGAGAGCTCCTGGAATTAGGCGAGTGCCTTTTTTTCTCACCGTACTCTGGTTACACAGCCGAATTCACTTGGTGGAAACCTCTTGAGCTGTATACTTATGAGAATGTACACTTTGGGGGGTTTAAGTTACATTTATATTTTAATTAAATCTAGGAAAAGAACATAAATCACAATAATTAACACATATATGCATACCCATGCTTGTTGAAAACATTCACCATGGCATTATTTAAAACAGATAAAAATGAGAATAAATCTAACTCCTGCAACAAACTTGGTTAAGTAAATTATAATTTACCCACACAGTAGGCTCTTGTGCAGCCAAAAAACACCAAGCTTGTAAAAGAATATTTATTTATGTGGAAATATGCAAATAATATAATCTTAAAGGAAGGAGATTTAAAAGGGTGTATGCGTGTTGACTGTTTTTTTAAAGACACAAACACATACTAAGACCTCAGAGTAGAGTAATGTGCACAACGGATAGTACTCTCCACGGGGTGTGACTTCTGAGGTGCTTTCACTTTGCTATTATTTTTGTTTGTTTATTAGTATTTCCTGATGATTTTTGAAAGTTATATATATATATGTACATATATATGTACACACACACATACATATAAGCAGAAATTTTTTTAAGAACTCTTTTAAGATTTGTCAATTTTAAGTACTTTGGGAAAAGTTTGAAATTGGCCCTCTGATTTGAAAACTAGAGGATTTACCCTGGCCAATGCCATTCTGGAAGATAGTGTGGGGAATATGCAGACCGATCCATTAGTATCCACCACCAAAGAAGAGCTCTATACATATGCTGCCTCTAGTTGGGTCTCTCCATATAAGATCTCAACCTCAAAGAGATCTAAGGCTTCATGGTATCAAAAATGTCACACTGACATTGCCACCACCATTCATTTATAAGCATCATAAGCCCCTGTGGGTGATAGATGACTTCCCTCTCCTGCTGATAAAGAGAAGCTGACATTGCTTTATTATCTCCTCAAGGTTAAAAATCAATGGTTTACCTGTGAAAACATCTGTTTGTAAGCTTGTCTTCACTTCTCTCAGGGGCCGCATTTACATGCTGGGCTTTAAGCATGCCAGAAATGAGAAGCTTAAGTTTCATTTGGCACATTTTCTTTTTAAACATGCCAGGACGGCTCTCTGTGAGAGAAAGGGGGGGAAAAAAACTTGAACAGCAATGTAAGCCTACACTCATCCATTTGTAATGAGAACAAGTTAGATTTCACCTGTTAAAAATTAATGAATAGCCTCTCTGAGCAGGTGACTAGAGATATGAGCATTGATTTTAGATCAAGTGATGGATGTAGAATAAATACCAGCCAAGGGAATTCAAATAAGGATAACTTTGTTGTTGTTGCTGGTGGTGCTAGAGAAGCCTAAGGGAAAAAAATGAATTAGATTATCTCATAGAGAGACTGGAGAGATTTTCATATTTAATTTGACTCGTCTTCACCAAAATGAAAAAAAAAAAAAAAACCTCAGAAGATAGCCTATTGGAGAGCTAAGGACTTTTCATTCAAAAATTTTTAACACAAGATAAGAGAAAAAGGGTTTAGCTTAAAAAACAAACAAAAACAACCCACCAAAACAAAACAAAACAAAACAAAAATACCCACTGCCACCAGAGTCATAACAATCTGCAAGCCGGAGTTCATGGGTATGTTTGAGAATAATTTTCTTTTTTTTTTTTAAAGATTTTTCTTTTAAGATTTATTTATTTATTTGACAGAGAGAGAGAGAGAGATCAGAGCAGACAGAGAGGTAGGCAGAGTGGGCGGGGGAGCAGGTTTCCCGCTGAGCAGAGAGCCCGATGCGGGGCTCGATCCCAGGACCCTGAGATCATGACCTGAGCTGAAGGCAGAGGCTTAACCCTCTGAGCCACCCAGGCACCCCTTTTTTAAAGATTTTATGTATTTATTTGGGAGAGAGAGTGAGAGAGCACGAGAGGGGGGAGGGTCAGAGGGAGAAGCAGACTCCCCTCTGACAGGGAGCCCAATGGAGGACTCAATCTGGGACTCCAGGATCATGACCTGAGCTGAAGATTGTTGCCTAATCAACTGAGCCACCCAGGCACCCAAGAATAATTTTCTAGAATTTCTCAGTATTCTATAGAAAGCATCTCAAATTCAACACAGCCAGAAACTGAGCTCCTCCTTCTGTGCCCCCAAATCCACTCTTTCCTGGAGTCTTGATCTCTGCTGATGGCAGCTCCACCTTCCCACTGTGCCCAGACCCCAAACCATGCTGCTATCCTTGACTCTTCTTTCTTCCACATCCTCCATCTACTTTTTCAGCAAGTCTTGTTTCATCCAACTACAAAATATGACCAGAAATGAACTTCTTACCACCCCTACTGCTACTACCCTAGTCCAAGCCACCTTATCTCTCATGTGGATTATTGTCCAGTCTTCCAAATGATCTTCTGACTCTGTCATGCTCCCTATAATCTAATTCTAACCCAGCACCCAGAGCCATTCTGTTAGAAAACAAATGAAGTTATGTTTCTTCTATTGCTCATATTTCTCTAGCAGCTCCCCATCTCACTCAGAAAAATTCTCACCATGACCCTCAAGACCATATCAAAATGTGGACTTTTATTTATTCCTTTGTAATATTTCTGGGCAAAACTCATAGATTCTTGCTTGTGTTAGCAGTTTGGGGGCCTTGGGATTTTTTGTTCATTTGTTTTGGTTTTGTTTTATATTTGAAGCAAATTGCCTGGATTCTAAGTTTCATTTAAATGCTGTGTTCTGTTCTTTATGGTTTTATACATCATCTAAAATGGTTTTACATATCATTTATACATCTACATCTAAAGTGGCAGCCCTGGGCATCTGGCTAGCTCCGTCAGTAGACCATGAGACTCTTAAAGTGGTAGCCTCAATTCTATTTGGCCAAGTGTTCTCTTTGTATTAGGGCTTATATATGTAACAGCCAGCAGGCTATATCTAATGAATTAGCCATGTTTATAAAGATAATTTTCCCATAAATGATACTGTACCACATGGAACTACATACCCATAAAGTGTTTAATACATAAAGCTTTGAGGAATGGGTACACTTGCTTTAAAAATCAGTGATCTTGAAGTTAATAATGTCATTATGAAGTAAGACAGCACTCTCCACAAGATGAATATACAAAGTCTTTCATTGATGCTGTTGAACTAATGGCAGTCATAAATGTCTGAGGATCATTTCAATTTGGGGTAGAAGCAGAAGGAAAAAGCTGTGTATACAATTTTTTTTTTGATAATCAAATAACCCCAGATGTACTAATTGATGAAATCAAATCAAAGGAATATTTCCAAGGCAAGATCTTAGTTTCAAGAAAGAGACAAGTGGAGTCAGAGCCCAGGAATCCTAATATCAACTTGAGTCTCCCAGCACTTGTATCTTTGTAAACAGACAAAAAAGGGTCTGGTTCAGTTAATATGATTTACTTCTCACCTACCTTGTCTATGGAAACAATGGTGTATTCTCAGATTCACTTGTATTTGATCAGAATTAAAGAATATTTACTGAAACTTCCAAAGCATGTGTGGTTTACCTTCAGGAAATAAAATTGTCCCCTAATAATCCAGATTATGGTGTTTAAGCACTGCAGCCTGAGGTGGGTGTTCTTGATTATAAACCCATCTCTAACACTTACAGACTCTAACCTTAGATAAGTTATTTAGTCATTAGTTCCCTCCATTTCTTCAAGGAAAATGTGATAATAGTTTCAATCTAATAGGGATGTTGTGTGAGATATATATATATATATATATATATATATATATATATATATTATATAAGAGTCCCACAGCATTATGTTACCTTGTTACTAATAGTTGCTTCTCCCACTCCATTATTCAAATTTAAATAAGTTAAACAGACATTTAGTAGACTTATTTTCTATTAGTTTTTCCTAAATATAAGATATTTGAATTTGAATACTTGTGAACTCTCTAATGATTCGGGAAAGCTAAAGATAAGTTCAGCGTTAGATTGCATCGGGGTTTTTTTTTCTTTCCAGTTAATCAGTGCCTTTTCCATACTAATGTGGTTTGAAAGTGGTTTAAGTATAGATCTTTATTTAGGTTCCCCCAGACCTGACCCTATTCCAAGGACTTAGGTATAAGTAGTTTATTTGGAGATGATCCCAGGAAACTTTGGGAGACGAAGGGAAAGTGAGAAAGAGAAGACATGGAAGTCAAAAATACTCCATCATTAAGCAAGTTACTACCATGAACAAGTGCATCTCAATCCCTCTGGTAAAATCAAAGAGCTGGTGTAGAAGACAAACCTCAGTTATCATTTCTAAGAAAGCAGGAGGATTTGTGCACCGATTTCCAACAGTCATTGGTTAAGTGCTAATTCTGGGTGGTAGGAACTCCTTGGCACTTCCAGCCTGGTTCAGGAAAGCTGAGGCTCACAGGGCCAGAGAGTATCCTCAGACAGAGTTGCATATTCTACCATTTGGAAGAAGCACCAGAGTGCATGGAAATGTTAATTGCCAAGGGACTGGAGATGGACCCTGACAGCATCTGCTACAGAATACATAGAAAAAGAAGCAAGCTCAGAAGCAGAAGAGTGACTTGTCAATTTCTGTATAATGTGAAATCTAGGTAGAAGGTAGAATGTGTAAGTGTTCTATTGCAAAAAAAAAAAAAGGGAAATAATCTTAAAAAAATTAACCCTGGAATAGTTCTAGGGAAAAGGGATTTGAGGGTAGTTTAGATTTTAAAATCCCCCTAAGAATATCTAAAGAATTCATTACAATTGTGGAATAGAAGAGAAACAGGAAGAGCAAAAGAATAATATGAGTTACCAAAGACATTTAGTACTATCCCAATTCCTCACATAATGATGAATTTTATTGCACCATAATTCTTATTTATTAAAATTTTTTTGTGTTTCAACGGCTCCAATGAGATGCAACTCTTTGTTTTTATGTTGGTCCAGGGAGCATTAGAGGACACCATACTCATATAACATATTAAGCATGCCATCACTTGCACATCAAACTCTAATAAATTCCTGCATCTTGTGATTTAAAAGGAATGCAAGGTCCTGAAAGGTTAGAACATATTGCAGTCTTAAATTTTCAAGTGTGAAACCTCATTTTCTGTACAAATTGTAGACTTTGGACACTAAGTTTTAACTAGGTTTGCTTGAGAACACAGTCTTACCAACTTCTTGTAGATTTTTTGTTTTTAATTGACTCTTACAAGAAGAACATGTGGATTTATCAGTAAAAAATATCCAACTGTACTAGTGGGTGGCATGCAGCGTTAAAGGAAAATAATGGGATATTCACTGTAACCTAAGGGCAAATCAATTACAAGTCCCAGCCTTGGAGACCAGGCCGGTAGGACAATTTCTTTTCTGGTATGAAGAGCTAAGTTATGTGAAAACAACTAATGTACTACATAAAAACATATTTTGTATGAATATTAAAGCATAGAAGAGCTGAAAAGGTGATAGAATACTACCTGGCCAAATTCTGAGAAATGAAACCTAAATCCAGAGCAGTAAGTGATATGTCACAGCATTAACACTGCTTCTGTCCATGGTGTATTCATCTATCCATCTGGCAAATTCAGGCTATGGTCCATGGTGGACTCACTGGGCCATTGTAGGTGAGAAGCCATAGGGAAGCTATTGCCTCACAGTAAGCGGAAATAGCCCCAAATCTACACCATCTGAAGAAAAGCAAGCCAGAACTGGTATCCCGCACCACCACTCGCACAGTTCTGGTGCATGGCAGGGTAAAGACATCCAACTGGCTCTGAAAACAGCATGGAGAACTAAAGGAAATGAAACACACACAAACTCCCCTTGATAAAATGTCAAGCACAGCGCACTACAGAAGAATATACAGTGGAAGTAGACAAGACCTAGTGAGCCAGGGAAGCATAAACTCTAAACTTGCTTTAAAGGGGCTTCTGTCTTGGATTGCTCCCAGGTTTCTGGTAGAAGCACATTCAAATCTTCCCCAGGATGTACTTTCATCTTCTGCTTTGAAGAATACCCACAAACATTTTCTCTAGAGCAAACATCACCACATTTAAAGAGAGCTACACACCCAAGGCATCATCAGCAAGAATAAATACAAAAATATACATTAGAAACAGACTCACAAACTTTAGATACTGGGATTATCAAACGTTATAGAACAACCATCTTGTTCTGTTTAAATAAATGAAAAGTTTGAAATTGTCTATAGGTAACAAAAAATCCTAAATTAAGTGACAGCTGATCTGAAAAAGAAACAGAAGTGACTTCTAGAAATAGCCAACCAATGTCTTAAAAAACACTGGACAGAGATGGCAACGGAAAAAAAAATAATAATAGCAGAGTAGCAACAAGTTTAGGAGTCGGCAGGGTGGGGAGGGAGAACTATAAAACAGAGGATAAGGGACATACACTAAATAATGAAAAGTCCTAGTGTATGTTTAACTGAAGCTCAGAAAAAAAAAAAAGAAAGAAAGAAAATGTGTCGGAGGCAATATTTCAAGAGATAATGGGTAAGAATTCTAGAATTTATGAAATACACCAACTTACAGATTATAGAATCAGGCAGAGAAGCCACTTCCACTACCTTTATGATCTTACGCAAGTTACTTATGCTTTTAGAACCTCAGTTTCCTCACTTGTGTAAGGATAAATCTGTAACAGATTAGGTTTTTCATAGAGACTGAGTGAGAAAATGTACTGTCACGTGCTAGGGACTCAAAAAATGGCCGATACTATAACCTGTAGTACATTCCCACAATCGCCCCGCCCCATCTTCATTCACGATGAGATAAACTAATAAGTATAGGCTCTGTAGGAATTTCGTGGACATAGGATATCCAATGTCCTACATAGGAATAGTTGATCAAACTTTCTAAAATAGTATAAACACTTACATACTGACTACCAACAATCAGTTATACCAAGTGGTGGCCACTAACATTCTCAAGACTCAAATATCCTTCCATCTGAAAAACCTGTTAATATCCAGCTTAATCTAATCAGTTTAAGACATTTCTAAGAAGCTAAACCCAATAAAATAGAAGACCAAAATATAGGGATGAGATACCCCCAAACTGAGGTGGGTGGAGGTGACATGACTTAAAAGCCACTAAGACTAGCAGACGGACCACAATAGTACTAGATACGACAAAACATCAGAAATGGTGGACAATTACAGATATTTCGTGACATTCAAGAGTCAGTTTGTTGACTTTAAAGTAAATGTTGAGGGTGCCTGATTGGCTTAGTTGATTAAGCTTCTGCCTTCGGCTCAGGTCATGATCCCAGAGTCCTGGGATGGAGTCCCACATAGGGCTGGCTCCCTGCTCAGCAGGGAGTCTGCTTCTCTCTCTCCCTCTGCCCCTCTCCCACACCTGTACTCTCTCTCTCTTTCTCAAATAAATAAATAAAATATTTTTTAAAAAATAAAATAAATGTTGAAATATATTTAGCCTCCCTATAACCTATCCTTCTGGATTGGAATTGCTAATTTACTTATCTTACTACTAGCTGTGTCTATAAGCTCTTTTAGGACACAGACCAGGCCTAGATATTAGAGCCTGGCACATAGTAAATTTCCCCAAAACAGTGAGGTTCAATTGATTTAAAGAATTAGTGATCATAAGAGGCAAAAAATGTGAAAAATATTTACATAGCACATTAATTAGAAAAGCAATATTATGTAAAAGCAAAATTTTATATAATTACATAGTATTTTTAACCTATGCATAGAAAATATGAGAAAATTTACCAAAATGTTGGCATCTGTTATCAATGATTGTAATTATATACTGAAATTGGATTTTTCCTATTTTTATAATCTTTTTTAATTTTATGATGTTTGTGAAAGAACATGCATTGCTTCTGTATTAAAAAAATAAGAAATATATAAATATAGATATAATCTCATCAACACAATTTCTAATACATAAAGCAATTTCTAATACATCTTGTCATAAAACTCAGCATTATATCTGGCACTGATACATTATTACATCTCATTTTCATGTCAGGTCAAATCAATACATATTAGATAAATACTAGTTCAGACAAGTACAAGATGGGATTCCTTTCCTCACAGAACTTTTAGGGCAAAAACTGTCCTATAATTTTTGTATCTTTTATGGTGCCTACCATAGTATCAAGCAATATACGGATGTAGTAAATATTGATGACTTTCTTGATTAGAGACTTAAAGGAAATTTAGCATCTGAGTTTAGGAAGATGAAAAATAAGACATTTCTCCAGAAAGAGGACTATATTTTCAATAACATAGAAGTGAAGATAAGCACTGAGCATGTGAAATCTCATAGGTATGAAAGACATTATTTCTTTCTAATATTCTTTGCAGACAGCACCCATTTATTTTATGACCCCAATGGGAGAGAGGAGGAAACCTTCCAAACTTGTTTTCCATGACTTTTAAGTGTCACCCGAATTAGTTACCCAGTAAAAAGACAAAGAATGAGGGATATCTATGCTCTTAATTATAAGCTTAATTATTTTACTTTATTAAATCCTATTTTTAGAAATAGAACATTATAGCCTATTTTTGACATTTAATACAGGTATATTCATCAGACTCTGACTGTAGGTGAATCAAGTTTTGATCGTAATCTAACATTTATATAAAGATTTTTTACTTGAAATGTTCTGTGTAATTACACCACCCACACAAGGATGAACAGAAATGCCCTTGGATACAAATGGCAGGTTATTTATAAAAAGGAGAAAACAAAAAAGTCCAAAATGAAACCTATCTGTTTTGCAATTTGATTTACATTCCCAAATTGCCACTGTTTGTGCCTTTCATACAAGTTATTTTTAAATTCCTCTGAGATCAACTAGGCATCTTAACATGTAAAGTTTACTTAGAAAAAAAATCCCATAATTAACTAGTTCAAACCCCCTAGTGAGGTAATTAAAGTTATCTTCATCAACTGTGTTTGATGTTCATCTAGTCACCTTCTTGTGTCATTCATAACTCTCAGATAAACTATGCAATAAACATTAAGTCATCCCTGGACAAAGGGGTGGGGGCCATAAAAGTTTGTCATATCTTATGGCAAAAACAGGGATAAGCAAGCATTCTACATAAATCTTGAGATATCTTGTTACATAGATGCCATTAAATTCCTTTAGTGTAGCTTATAAAATTTCTTTAAATGAAATCTGAATTTTTACATTGGTTAATGATTTGAGCATTTCTGCGGACTTTGTCTCCATCAGTAGTGAATTTGTTCTTGGTGTTTAATCCATTCAATTCTGGGAGCACGTTCTTAATTAAGGTAAGAATATGATTATATACAATAATGGTAAGAAATATTTTTATTTTTTTTAAGTAAGCTCTACACCCAATATGGGACTTGAGCTCACAACCCTGAAATCAAGTGTCACATGCTCTAATGACTGAGCCAGCCAGTTGCCCCAGTGGTAAGGAGTATTTTCAACAGTGATGTCCAAGCTGTATTTTAGAAATAGGTAGGTAAAAACAGGAGGAGCTCTTCATTACCTACCCTGTGTCTACATAAAGCACTTTTCTTTCTTTCTTAGTAAATTTCCTAGTGTTTTCTTCCTTTCTTAGTAAACTTTCTTTCTTAGTAAATTTCCTAATGTTTTCTGAGAAAGTGTTTTACTCTAATTTTTTTTAAATGTGTGAATACCGGCTGACTCAGTCAGTGGAGCATGTGACTCTTGATCTCAGGGTTGTGAGTTTGAACCCCACATTGGGTGTAGAGATGACTTAAAAATAAAACTTTAAAAACATAGATATGTGAATACTTAGAGTTTAGCACATTATAGCCACAAAGCACTTTCAGACATGTTAACTCACGGTTCACAAAACAACCGTGAATATGATAGAACAGGTATTAGAATTACTTTTTAAATCTTTTTTACAGGTGAGAAACCTGATAGGTTAAGTAATTTTCCCAGAGTCTCACAACTAGTAAGTAGTGGAGTTACTCTGAACGTAAGTATACTGAATGCATAAAGTGAACCTCCTCTGTTTGCTTCTACATCCCAGTGCTTCCCCCAAGTCCCTCGCACTTGGTAGGTGCTCAATACCAGATCTAAAGACATAACTTAAATTCCCTGTAAGTTACAGATTATCTTTGTTATATATCTTAGGAAATATCCAAAGGCCTTTTTGAACAAAACTATCCCCTAGACCTAGCACTGAGGCTTGAAAAACTGCCATGGAAATACCTTTTGGAACTAATCCCTCCTCAAATTGAAAGATTTCTTATTGGAGTGATTGCTTTTACCAATGGCAACCTTATGTAACTTCTTACAAGTATAAGTTAGTATTGGTATATGAAAAGCCCATTTCTTAAAATTTTATACCTAATAGAAAAACTTCACGAGACCACTTATGTTCAGCCAAGATAGAATAATGGAAAGTGGATTTAGAGAAGAATTTGGGGGAGGGGGACTAGCAGAAAAGGTTCTTATTTTTGGAAATTGAAAACCCTGTAACCTCTTTTGGTACTAGTTTGAGAGTGGCTCTGAAGCCAAAGAAGCATCTGAGTCAGTGACCAAGAAACAGAATGTGGGAAAGGGCTTCCTCCAGTGAGTGAACACCAAGGATCAGTATCTGGACCAGTACTCGGTATAAGTCCCCACGCATAACTGTTAGGGCAGAGTTCCCCTAGCTTGTGTGAGGTATAACTGGCTGATCCTTTCAGATCTTGACCATTAAACTCCCTTCCACAGTATATAACTCAGATCATAAACATATCTCCTCAAAGACAGATCTTTTCCCAGGAATGAGAATACACTCTCAAATCTCCCAGGACTCTCATAAGCTCTGACTTTCTCTAGTCAGTTAACTGTGGGGGTGGGGGTGGGGTGGTGGTTCAAAACTATGTTACCTATAGGGAAAATCTGGAGAGGGTTGTGGTCATGGAGTAAAGAGCAGTGAGCGCCCTTGTTACAAACAGAAACGATTGTCAGATGCTGGGGGCCGGGGAAAAATCTTCAAGTCAGTTACAATTCCAGCACGAAGAATAATGCCAGGCATTACTCAAACACATGATTTTGTTATTGAGAGTTATTTCACAGATTCCATGCTAAACTGCAGCCAGATAAAAGCAGGTCAGGATTGGCAATGAAAAGCAAACCAATTAGGATGAGGCACTGAACAATTGACATTAAGAGAAAATTTCACAAAGATATGGAAAGGACATGAAGGTAATCTTCTCTACCAATGTATCCCTTGCCAGTAGTCAGATCTGCTTATGTGTACATTTATGAACTACAATAAATTATAGGTGATAACAGGTATGACTAAGAAGAAATAGTAGCCTCAAACATGATAGGTAATTTAACATTTTAATGAGATGGGCAACATAAAAATTTGACTCCAGGTAAAATTTTAAGTGGAGAGATAAAAGTTTCAAATAATTTATTTGAGATTTGGATTTGCTCTCAGCTACATTAAAATAAAATTTTAAAAAACATAATGAATTGTCCCAAATTATAAGAATTATTATGAGATACATGAGAAGTATAAAGACACTTTTTTAGGAAGATGAATTAAATGATCAATAGGAAATAATTAGAAAAGAGCAATAAAAATTATGGCATATGCAAGTATTAAGGAAAGCAGAGAAGAATCAAGGTGAAGGTAGAAATTTAAGTCAAAATCTATGTCTTCATTTAATTTTATCTTCATTTTCCCAATAAACATACCACAACTTAATACCATGTATCCATGGTTAGATTTAGTAGATGTTAATATTTTATACATTTGTTTCAGAACAATTTTCAAATAAGTAAAGCTGATGCATGTCATTCCCATGCAAGTTTTATATTTAATCTACATAATTATATAACATCACAGATCTTGGGGAAAATGTAACTCTTTTAGTTAAACATAGGATAAACCAATAATGCTTATTTAAAGCTTTGAAGTTATAAAGAACAAAGATACACATATCATAAAATATATCTTACTGAGCAGGGATTTCCTCCTTGATATATGCAGCTCTGAGAACAATGAGGATCTTTTCAAAATGCTGCCCTGAAGCCCAGAACTTAACCTACAAATAAAGATGTTCCAATTATATGAGTTATCATACTTTGAATACTGCTGAAAGAAAAAAGAATTCTGGTGTTTTTTTTTTAGCAAAATGGCATGTGCTATTAAAATAATGCTTTAAGCCATTAAACTCAATAGAACAAACTGCACAGTTAATACCTACCTCTCTAGAAACCCTTAACAGGATTACAAAAAGTCCCTAATGTCTTTTGAAGATTCATTTATGACCGAGATAATAAGAAGTCATTAGTTTTGCATCAAGGTTGAAAGGTAGACACACATAAGAGTGAACTCTGACTGAAAGCCAACTCCCAGGTGAATCATTAAATATGACAAGAATGTTAACAGCCAATAATAAAAAAAGAAAAAGATCTTGTCATGCCTCAGTTCAATAAAATGTTTATGACACAGTTATTGGGTCTGCTCAAATATTGCAAGAAAAGAAATAGAGTTATGGTTTCAAGTAGATACTGACATTGAATCCTCCTTATCAAAAATTGAAAAGAAAATTTACAAAGAATGTCAAACTGACACCCCAAACTATTTCGCTATATTAACATAGTAATTAGTCTTGCACAGAAAATTTCCCAATTGTAGTAAGATAAAATTAAGAGCAATTTTGTATCAAAGCAGAGAATTTTCTAGTGTACTTCCTGGTGCCAAAGAGCCTCTCAAAATTAATCACTGCCTTCAAAACAAACTACATAACAAAAAGTGGCTATAATACAAGCTTATGGTCTTCTTGATGTTCCTCATGATAAAATATGATAATTTCTAACATTATTCTTAATGTTAGAAATTTCACCCCATTTTTTTTGTTAAATTTTATTTTTTTTTTTTTTTTGCTGTAATTGATATACGGGGGAAGTTTTACATCATAATTCAAGTAATTGAGACCTGAAGAGGATTCCCATCCCCACTATTAACTTCTTCCTGGTCCATGTCACTGTTAAATCATGGACTTCAGTTTCTGATAGTAATGTATTTCAAGGTTATGTTATAACATAATAAGAACAGTTTCTAGTGTTACCAGTTTATAATTCAGTGTTCTGCACTGACAGTGTAAAATTTCCCAGTGTAAGATTCCAAGTTCTGGATTTCTAAAGATAATTTCTTTAGTCTGCCTCTTGCCTAAGCAGAAAAAGCATTTGCTGAGATTTTTCTAACAAAGTCAAAAAATAGAGAATTAAGTTACCTAGAAAAGTCAAAGTATCCTAAACACAAACTCATTCTTTGTTCTTGAATTCATAAAGTAATTTACAGCCTCCCATTACTTACTGTGAATTCTACACCTCATTAGCTTACAAAATAATTCAAGTTTTGTTATGTTCAAAAAGCAATAGGGATGCCTGGGTGGCTCCATCAATGAAGTATCTGCCTTTGGCTCAGGTCATGATCCCAGGGTCCTCGGATTGAGCCCTGCATTGGGCTTCCTGCTTAGCGGGGAGTCTGTTCCTCCCTCTTACTCTCCCTCTGTGTTCTCTGTCTCTCATAAATATATAAAATATATAAAATGTTATCTCATAACAAATAAACAAAAACCAAAAAACAGTATCTTATATGCCTTATGTTGTTTGGGTCTGTAGTAACAAAGTGGAAATCTCAGCCCTTATCCTGTGATATGGATAATATGAACCAAAAAAGTTTAATTTTTTTTCTTCTTAACTGAAGGATTTTTGCTTGTTTTATGAAATCAGATGTTGAGATTATAATCACTGTTAATTACTTATACCAGGAGGACATATTTTGGGGTGCTTCAAAGTTTGAGCACTGGAATCAAACTAACTGGCTTCAATGGCTGAAGTTCTAAGTAAGGGTTGACTTTGGAAAGCCACTTTAAATGCTTTTGTTTCCATTTTACCCACTTTAAAATAATAACATTTGCATTCAACTAATTAAACCATGTAAAGACCTGAAAAATCACTGCAAGCAGATAGTGAGTATTCAATAAATGTTAGCTATCACTATTATCTCCCGGACTTACCATACACTTTATTTTTTTAAGATTTATTTATTTATCTTAGAGAAAGAGAGAGATTGAGAGTGGAGGAAGGGGCAGAGGGAGAGAATTTCAAGCAGACTCCCTGCTGAGTAGAGAGCCCGATGTGATGCCACCACCCATGAGCTCATGACCTGAGCCAAAACCAAGAGTCAGACATTGAGCACTCAGGCGCCCCCCCTGTACATTTTATTATAATAAAATCCGACAATAGCCAAAAAAAGTATAACTTGTGGCAATGTATCACCTTTTATAATATTGTAAAAAAAAAAAACCTCTTTCAAAAAAAGCAGAAGATATTTCACATTCAAGTTTATCATCATTATACTTCCCTAGACTTTCTACATAAAATGCAGGTTTACTTGAAGACAACAGTTAAAAATCTGGGGCAATGGATGTGTTTGTATGAACCATTTCTCAAAACCTGTTTTTAAGTTGTTTACTCTTTGCCCTAATACATAACATCCAAACTACCAGCAGAAAAAAGAATGGTCACAATAAACCAGAAAGAAAAAAGAAAGAAAAAGCATTACAAGTGAAACAACAAAGGAATAATAGCCTCCTAAAAACTTATCAAAGTAAAACAGCAATATATTCTAATCAATGGTGTGTCAGTTCCCATTAAGAAAAACTAGACCTGTTACCCCATCTATATTCTGACGTCACGTCTTCACCTACAAGAAAGGAAATGTAAAACCTTTTAAGGTTTCAGATTTTAATCTGAATTTAACAAGCAGATGGTAGCTGTCTGGAAATGCATTTTTCAAAAACAAAACAAAATTTTAGATGGTTCTAAGAAGAACAGGCTTGTGGTGTTAATACAAGGACACCTTAATCCAGAAGTTGCCCCTTGAGGAGGGAGACTTTCGTGACTCTGGAAGATTTTCTGTAACACAGGGATTTACGTCTGCATTGGTACCGTTTTCTCAAATGCCACTATTTCCCTGTTTTGACCACATCACCTTGACTTAGGTTTTGTGAGCCCAGAAGCAGATGAAGAGAAAAAGCAGAGTTTTACAGTTTTGTCATATTCACAGTTTCCCTGGGGAGAACACAGCAGCCACACATGGGCATTCAAGAAAAGCACTAAAATCTAAACTGAGTCAGAGAAAACCCATGTGGATCGGCACCTTCATTGTCTCCAAAAGAAGCAATGGGCAAGGCAGACCCAGCAGGTTTAGGATTGGCTAGTAATGTTTGAGAGTAGAACTGCTGTGAAGTCACGTCCACCGTGACTGTGAACACTGTGGTTTGGAGCTATGTAGAGTCTCCAGGTGTTTGGGGTGAGCCAGGATCTTCCCGGGAATAGCTAGTGACCATTCAGTAAATGTTAAAGCATCAATTCAGAAAAACCACAAGTATGAATAATGCAACACAGGAGGACTTATTTAGTTATGTAAATGTTCTTTGTTCTTGGTTTTCAGAAAAGTCCTGAGTAACTAACTCAGAAGAATATTTATAAGAGGCATAAGTAACTTATCCCACACCTCCCTCTCAGCCATGTCTCTGTTTTCATCCGTATTTTACTGACTGCTACCTCAGGCCATGCCATTTATTTTCTGATCCTTCCCCTCCTAGATACCAGTGTGATTAATTCATTAGATCAAAATAAAAGTAATTTCATTTGTTACCTTTCCTGCCTAAGGAGTGCATTTTACAAGAAGGTGTAGGGCAGGGGTTCTCAAACTTGGCTACATGGTAGAATCATCTGTGGAGAGTGGGAAAGCTTACTGCATAAGAGGGTCCAGAAAGTCTGGTTTAATTGCTCACAAGTGTAGCCTAAATGCTGGGATTTTTGTTTTTGTTTCTTTGTTTTTTGTTTTGTTTTGTTTTAGCACTCCCCATATGATTCCAATGTGCAATCAAAGTTATGAACCACTAGTCTAAAACAATGATTTTCATTTTTTTCTTATATTGCTATTAACTATGTTCCATGTTGATCAATAAATAAATATCAGTTCTCCAGGTGTTTGTGAAACACCTCTTTTTGAGGATCAAAGGACTAAGGAAAGGACAACATCTTATAGAACCAGTACATTACCCGTGATGGAACTGCCGAGAGCAATTTTCTCTCCTCATGCCCTTCAGATTGGGCCACAGAGGCCACCACTGAGAAAAAGTCTGTTTATTTTTGTTTTGGTGAAAAGACCAATGGTGCTCTAGCCCTCTTGCCAAAGCGAGGTCTTCAGGAAACACAGCCTTTGCCCAGAATCCCCTTCTGCTGCCTGGAAGGTCTCCCTCTGGAGTGTAGCCCAAGAGAGGAAGGGGCACTGAAAATCATTCCTCTCTCACTCAGCTGGCTTTTACAAGTCACTTAGGTGGCTTCCTTAGACAATACTGTTATGCACCTTAGAAGATTTAAAAAATAACTATAAAGATAGCCCCTTATCTTTTTTTTTAAAGATTTTATTTATTTATTTATTAGAGAGAGAGAGAGAGAGAGCACAAGCTCAGGCAGAGAGAATGGCAGGCAGAGGCAGAGGCAGGCTCCCTGCTGAGCAAGGAGCCCAATGTGGGACTCGATCCCAGGACGCCGGGATCATGACTTGAGCCGAAGGCAGCTGCTCAACCAACTGAGCCACCCAGGTGTCCCGCCCCTTATCTTTAAAGATATACAACGAACTGGATAAAAATGATACATGTTCATAAAACTGTTAAGTCAGAACACATGGATATAAATGGGTTAAAATGAGTAATTCAGATGAGAAGTGACTTAAGACAGAGTATTCAGATGTTGGTTAACAAAATCCAGAGATGTTTGATGGAGGCAGAAGGAAACAGAAGAGACACAAACTTCACTCTGTAATAGTCACCAGCCAACTGTGGAGAGTGGATCAAATTTGGAAGGCTGCCTGCTTTTGTGTGGCTTGCAGAAGAAGGATATTTCAAGTTAAGGTGACTGAAAAGGAAAAAAAAAAAAATGAAAAGAAGGCAATTTATAGATGCAAGAAAATTTTTCAAGATTGTGCCCACAGATGGAATTTTATTGGACCATGGAGAGGCTCATTTGTTTGAGCCTGTGGCTACTTCCCCATTACAATGGAAGAACTAAGGAGTGCTGATGAAGACCATGGGACCCAGAAAGCCTGAATCACTGCTCTTGCCAGAAAAAGTCTTCCCACTTCGATTTTACACATTAAAAAGAGAGGGAGGGGAAAGCAAAAGTTTTTACAGAGTGGAAGGATGAGATTTGTGAAGTCCTGAGAACAAAACATGAGGATTGGGAAAGTAGGAACCATTTGGGAAAGAAGCTGGTTTGTTTTAAGGGAACGAAGCTAAGGGGAGATATATTCGCTTAACAAGTCTTTGGGGAGGCTTCTGGGTAGCTTAGTCCGTTAAGCAGCCCACTCTTGATTTCGACTCAGGTCATGATCTCAGGGTCCTGGGATCGAGCCTCGTGTCTGGTTCTGTGCTCAGTAGGGAGTCTGCTTGGGATTCTCTCTCTCCTTCTCCTTCTCCTGCCTCTGCCCCTGCCCCAACTTGTGTGTGTGATCCCCCCTCCTCTCTCAAAAATAAATAAATAAACCTTTAAAAAAAGTCCTTTTCAAGTTCTTACTGCTTAAAACAATATTCTGAGTTCTGAAAGTATAGAAATTTTTATTTATATCCTCATATAACTGACATAATCTTGAAGGCAAGATATATATGCACACAACTAAATAGATATTATTTGGATTCATCTACACTACACACCAGTTTATAAATCGGAGGCTAGCATTGACTGATACCTGACACCATCCCTGCCATATGTTTTTTTTGCCTCTCCTTTTTAACTTAGGCACATTTACTCTGACATTGTTCATTTTCTTTACACTTAGACAATCTAAACTACCTCTCTGGTTTGGTTTGCATACCACTCCTTCTTAGATGTGTTAGAGCTATTCTCATTTCATGAGTAATGTCTATGAAAAGGATTACATGAAGGTATCCTGTAACCCTTTTAGTATTAAAATATTTTATAACTTCCATTCTTGATTAATGTAAAATGCTAGAACGTGAATCCTTCATCATACTTTTGCTATGTGAGATTTATGTAAATGTTAGGCCCTTGTCATTCTGATGCATTCTGGAAAATAATTTAAGTGTTATCCTTGATGTTAAAGTATCAAAAGTATCCAGATAAATCTGGGATGCTTCTATAGAGCAAATTGATGGATAGTGGAAAAGCAGAAGAGCTCAAAAGATGCAGATGAGAACATCGAAACAGAGCAGGAGCTTTTTCATTCTGTCTTTCGTGATGAACGTTCCCTTTGCTTATTATGGAAGTGAAAGGGCTGAACTAAGAGGAAACCAGAAAGAGTATTATAATATGGAAGAGGACCTAGGGCAGGTAGCCTTCTGGAAATCCTTACATGGCTAAAATGAGTTGGAGACTTTTCACGTCTCCTCTCCTGCTCACAGTTGACATTTCATGGAAAAGGAAACTTCCCTAGGAATCCGCAAGTTAAATTTGAATCTGTCTTCATCAAGTCAAACCCCAGGGGTCATACCTATGGGAACATGGGAGAGGCAAGTGGTAATTGAAAATGATGAAGTCATAGATTTGGTTCAAATAGAGAGTAATCATCTTTGTTTATCAGGATATGGGGTAGAGCAGTTGAGAAACTTTTCACATGGGAGTAGAAACTGATCACCTCTGCTTATTACAGCTTCTCTTTGAGAAAGTTCCTTAATTTATCTTACACCCAGTTCTTTCACTGTAAATCATGATAAAATTAATTCATAGATGTGTTGTGAGAAAGACAGAATGATAAGCACAGGGAGAGAATGAGAGGTAGATACACAGTTACGTGTAAGGGAAAAAATTAATAAACACAGTGTTTGGAGGTGCTTCCTGCAAGAGTGCTCATGGTCAGAGATGACTGGACCCTGGAGCCGAGGCTGAAGAGAGAACAGTGGCACAATTAACGTAGTTTCTGGAGCCCTTCTAAAGAAATTCATTCGACCTCCCGAGGCCATGTATCACACTGCTCGGCTGCCATGGTTTCACACCAGGCCACGTGACGAGAGGTTGTTTTCAGTGAATCACTGTTTAAATCATGTCCTTCCTGCACTGGATAACCCCGCTTCACCTAAATATACAACAGCTGCTTAGAAACCTGCTGCTGTTTTGTTCAAGCTGAAATCACGACAGTCAACTTATGCGGTACATCTCTTCGATGACAGTACACTGGCTGTGTTCTAGGACTTTGTGGATGTGCTTTTCATCTCTGAGCTCTGGATTCTTAGCAAGGGCTCATGGGGGCATTGATATCAGAACCCCAGACCTGATCTCCATGGCAGGTCCACTGCCATGGCCAAGGGAGCTTCAGGGCTTACAGGCCTTTTAATTGGGTTTAAAGCGACGCTTCACAGTGACACAATATTCTCTTAGTCCGCTAAAGGACATATCGGACACACTTTGATTTATTTCCTACTTCTTTTCTGACTATGGCTAATAAGGAACGACTCTAATTGAGCATAGCTCTTTGATCTCTTGTAGCATATTGCTTTGAAAGAGTTTATTACAGCTGTTAAAAAGAAGCTATAAAGATACAGATCCTAATAAAACATCCTATTTGGTTAAACATTAAGGCAGGAGTTTTTCAATAGCTGTTAATACTTGTTTTCCACATGAAGTTATTCTTGGATCTCAGATTTCACGGGACACAGCCAATTTCCTAAAAAAGAAATTATGAGTAGAGAGGCTATGTGACGCCATCACTGTAATTGGATTGGGCAATGAATGAGATGCCCCAGCTGCAAATGTTGATAATGAATGTTTACAACACAGAACCCCAAAACATGGCCAGTTTCAGTCTTATTCAAACAAATAGTTGAATTAGGATAGAACTAGGTAACATAGAAAATTGTTGCAATGGGTAAATGAAATATGTGTTCAAGATGTTCCAAATGAATGCAAGCAGGTAGTAAGTATGTGGGAGGTATATGTGCTAGTAGACAGGTATTGATTATTGAATTGGGTTTAAGGAAAAGTGTATAGCCCACAGGAAAGGGATAGAAAAATTAATGTATGTAAGGTACGTGGTACTAGATGGCTCAAATA
>ML107863.1:5383-16029 GCA_003697995.1 Taxidea taxus jeffersonii | reverse complement strand
TTAAATATTATTTATTTATTAATTATTTATAATATTTATTTATTAAATAAATTAAATATTTATTTCTATAATATATATTGTATATAATATATATATTTAATCTGAGACATATATGGTTGAGCAGCATGTTAAGGAAATAATCAGGTCAAGAACTTGGGATAAGGACAAGTGTGAAAGGTATAGAGCCAATGAAACACTGTATCTTCTCCCTGGGAGAGATCCTATGCTCTCAGGAAGGGGACTTCCAAGTATGGGAAACAGAATAATATAAACACTGCCCATCTCACCTTCTCAACATGTTGGACATTGTTAATAGGTCATGTGCTCCTGAAAATCAGTAGCTGATGGTTATTTATAGGACAGACATGAATAGATAAAGCCATTTCAGAAGTGGAAATATACAACTGATATTCACACAACACCCCATTTGGTGAATGCCTTGGTCAGTTCTCACTATTTTTATAACTATCCTGGAAATGAGAATATTTCTTTCTACCCTCTACCTGTCATCCAAAATTTTCCTGCAGCAATCAACCAAATTTCAAAAGCTGGTCATTTCTAAATTTCCTTTTGGATACTTTTGTCAGCTTGTTCTAATCGGATTATTTAAACTCAATTAGTGTTTAGACTATGTATTTAGTCATTTTTTATTTTCTGAGCACTGACACTGTGATGGATCCTGGGGAGTGGAAGGCTGAACACAACAGGCTCTGCTCTTACACTTATGAATCTTTCATTTTAGTAGGTTTTAGCACCAGAGTGACCTAAGGGCAAATGCTTCACATACTCTTTCCTAGTTCCGGGATGCTGGGAGGCCACTTAATCTCTACCAGTTGCTTTTCTTAAAGCCTAATATATCCCCTCTTTGGACTCCAATAACAATTTCATTACTTTGAAACCCATATTATTTTCAGACAAATAAATACGAGATATATTTCAACAAAGATACCCTTTTCCATTGAATCACACATAAATCTTCCAAAGAGCAGAATAGAGAGCCTGTAATTCTCTATGTAAGAAAACATACATATATGTATAATCAAAACTAAAATTAATATATATTTAATAAGCTAATACATATAATGCTAGAGCTTGACAGATTTTTCAAAATTCTTATGATACTGACTATAGTATTTTTATGTCAGTCCAAGAATTATTTCATATTTGCACATCCCTACATATATACTTTGAAAAAATAGGGGTGCCTGGGTGGCTCAGTCAGATGAGCATCTGCCTTCTGACACTGACCCCAGAGTCCTGGGATAGAGTCCCACATCGGCATTGGGCTCCTTGCTCAGAGGAAAGCCTGCTGCTCCCCCTGCTTATGCTCGCTCTCTCTCTCTCTGCCAAATAAATAAAGTCTTTTTTTAAAAAAGAAAAAATATATGAATGTAATAGTCCTGCTTCTTATGTGCCAAGGTAACTACCATATTTGGAAGCATCCCCAATTAAACCTAAAGAAGAGGAAAGTTGTTACCATTGAAACGAAGATCTTAATTTGAGATCATAATTCTTCCCTTGAGGAACAAGGTGCTGACAAAGTACAGCTACCTGCCATGTGATACAATGACATGGCTTATAAGTTGCTTTTCAGAACTTTGTATAACAATATACATTTACATATTACACAGAGTAATGAAAAAAGAACCTATCCTTAGGGGAGCCCCTCACCATTCCTCTCTTCCTATTTCATTGTAACACTACAGTCTCACTTGAGAGATGGGATATTGTCTAATGACAGTTCCTTCTCTGTTTTTCTTTTTCTGTTGTCTTCTGTTTACAGTTGCTTTTGCAAATGTTTTTGAGGTTACTACGTTTAATGTACTCTGTTCCCCTGCGGCTGAGGTATGTGGTAGAAGAAGGAACAATTTATGAAAACGATGTTTGAACATCCTGCATCATTTTAATGTCTTCCTAAAAATCTTGTCACTATAATATAATTCCACTGACCCCGATGTCAACATATGTCACTGGAATTTCATCTATCCAAGTGCACCTACGATCCAGGGACTGTACAACCCTGTACCTAAGGACCGGCTGTCTTAATAGACAATGCATCTCCACAAAGTTTTCGTTACTATTTACACAGATAAGTTATAATCGCTATGTGACAGTTGAGGTGTTATGCCCTAGACAGATTTTCCCCAGTTGTACTGCATGAAATTGACATTTTCAAGTTTCTTCAGCAGGATATAAAGATCTTATATAAATGGAAATTTTCCATTTCCTAAGTGACAATTCTAACTGCTATAACTGGCTTATACAGGTACCAGACAAGAATTTTATTTATTCTAACTTAAGAAATAGGCAAGGAATTAATTGTAACAAAATCTCTGTAATTTTTACTGATTTTGTCTACTCACTAAAAATAATGCTCCCTTGACCAAATATGAAAATACCTAAATTTATCAATATTCTCTGCTTTCGTTCCTGTCCATCATTCTTAACCATCAGACCAATACGACAAACAAATTAAATGAATTAGGTAAGGCATTCTCACTTCTCTCTTATATTGTGCATACAACGTTAGAAAAACAGCAGAGAAAAAGGTTCTGGCAATGATTTTCTAGAAATTTATATGCTTTCATATGTAGTATTTAGTAATCATTCTTAATTATCTTGCAAATCTTACTGAAAGGACATTTAACTCACAGGACTGGCAATATTAGCCTCCTCCCCATTTTATGAGATAACTAACACACCACTGAGTGTTTCACTCTCAAGGATCCCCCTTTTGGGGGAAGCCTCACATATGATGCCTGCCGCTGCCCATGGTCCTGTCCCTCTGGCTGTAACTGATTGATGCAAGAGCAGATACCTAGCCCCAAATAAGACAATTGTGTTCTTTTTCTTGGATAGAATCTTGAAAAAAAAAAAAAAAAAGAAGACCAAGGGTAATGAGATCTCAGCTCATTAAAAACAGCATAGCTGTGTCTCCACATCTCTGTTCCTGATACAAATAGGGTTACCTTTCTACTTGTACTGCACACAGCTGAGCCGTTCAGTTCTTCCCAACATTTTATGCCATAACTCCCACCAGACGTTCAATATTTTTTCCCTCTGGGTGTTTAACATAGTAAGAATACATTCTCATTGCCAGTTACCAAAAAAGGAAATTTAGTCACAATTCTCAAGGCTAAAAATGTTCCTTTTAAAATCACTATTTAGGGGCGCTTGGTGGCTTGGTGGGTTAAAGCCTCTGCCTTCAGCTCAGGTCATGATCCCAGGGTCCTGGGATCGAGCCCCACATGGGGCTCTCTGCTCAGCAGGGAGCCTACTTCCTCCTCTCTCTCTCTCTGCCTGCCTCTCTGCCTACTTGTGATCTCTATCTGTCAAATGAGTAAATAAAATCTTTAAAATCACTATTTAGTTTTCTTTAGAGGGTTAATATTGCTAAAATTCTATCTAGAGAAAGAGATAAGCCTCTGAGAATGCCCAAGTACTGTTTTTTAAGATCCCTTAGCATCATCTGAATGTTTGTTTTAATAATCCCTTCATAGTACACATACAAGTGGGATTTTTCAAGTGTTTAAAACCAAAACGTATTTTCCTGTGCACTCATTGAGTTCTTTTTGTCACTAATGCAACATGTTTTTTTGACAATTTCAAATCAAGGACCTATGCCATTATTATTTTACATCCTTTCCTGTTGTAATTATTTTCATGGAGCGTGACTGAGCTGGAATCGTCCTCTTTTATCACAATTTCTGGAAATAATCAAATGTTTCTTCCTACAATAACAACAATATATTTACTTAACGTGTAATAATATTATTTAATTTATAGATATGCAAAGTCAGTAAAACCCCTTTCTCCAGATTACTAAGCTTAAACTTTTAACGTTTTATGTGGTTGACTCTTTCTCTTTCTCTTCCTCTCTCTCAGCTTGACTCTTTCAAATCTGTACCATTTCTCAAGAGGAAGAAAGCAATTTCATCATTGGCAAACAAGATCTCTCTTTTTATTCTCACACATCTCCAATTCTGCCTCTGCCAGGGTTTATCAGTTCTTTGAAGTCTTATCTTACACATTAAATCTACAGACAACTCTTACTATAACATCACATATGATGCTTGGTTGTGGGATTTAGTTCCTTGAATTTTTAAAAATTTTTTTAATTACTCAAGTGCTGAACGACCATTGTAAAACCCTAAAAAGTAGAGAGAGAAAATAAATAAGTGGATAAAGTCTAAATAGAGTGTAAAGAATACAAAGAAAATCATACATAATTCCCCCATTAGTAATAAAAACTAGTAATATTTTGGTGTAATTTCTACTCATGGTAACAAAGTTGTTCTTCATTAAGACTGGGTATGGTCCAAATTTCCACCAAGTTTCCACCTCCACTTTCTTTAGCAACAGAATTCCCATCCTTTAGCTAAAAGCCACATTACTACCCACTTAAGGACTTAATCTTGCATGTTCCTTGTAGTGCCGTGGGGTCCTGTGGCTCAATTACAGCTAATGAGATGGGAGCAGATGTCCTTCTTCTTGGTCACACTCCTGAAAAGGAATGAGTACATCCTCCACTGTCCTTTTCCTCTTCCCTCTGTCTAGAAGTCAATGAGAACTGGTTCATCGATCCTCAAAATGAAAACTTCATGTAAAAGAAGGAACAATTGCTCTAAGAGTTCTAAATAACCATCTTCTGAACTATTTATTTCAGAAAGGAAAAGTCAATCTTAAGCTATATTTAAGGTCTTTATATTTAAAACATTATATTTAGCCCAACCCAAACACTTGTACTGGAAGTGGTCTGCTGCTCTCACAAACCCTAGAGTAGAAGGTACTGGCTTAGCAGTGGGTGAGGACACAGACTGGAAATTGGAAGTTGGTTGTGATAAGGTGAAAAGCAGAACGTATGCCATCAAAGCAAATAATGAAAGTCCAAGCCTAGTTCTTTATATGGATGAAAGGAAACCTGATGAAGGTGCTGGAGAGATGATAAAACCGAGCCTAGGACCAATAAATGAGAGACTTTAGGTTTAAGAACTATACCTGAGGAGAAATAGGGAAATATTGACCAAAGGATCCAGACTTCCAGTTATAAGATAAATAAGTTCTGGGGATCTAATGTATAGTTTGGTGATGATAATAAACAATACAGTATTGGATACTTGAAAGTTGCTAAGAGAGTAGACCATAAACAGTCTCACCACAGAAAATAAATGGGAATTATATGAGGTGAGGGAGTGTTAAGTCACATTGTGGAATCATTTTACAATAAATAAGTGTGTCAAATCAACATGAATACAGCTTAAATTTACTCAGTGTTCTATGTCAATTATATCTCAGTAAAGTTAGAAGGGGGGAAAAAAAGAAAGAAAGAAAAATTGCAGCCTGGGCAAGGATCCTGTTCTGCAAGTCTATTACTCAAATAAGTCCACTTTTATTTATTTTTATTTATTATTATTTTTTTTGAGAGAGAGAGAGAAAGAGACAAAGGGAGAAGGAGAGAGAATCTCAAGCAAGCTACACACCCAGCAAGGAGCCCAAGGCAGGGCTTGATCTCAGCACCCCAGAATCGTGACTGAGGCAAAATGAAGAGTCAGACATTTGCGGCACCTGGATGGCTCATTTGGCTAAGTGTCCAACTCTTAGTTTCAGGCTCAGGGCATGATCTCAGGGTCATGAAATCCAGGCCCACATTGAACACTGTTTATCATGGAGTTGCTTGAGATTCTCTCTCTCCTTCTCCCTCTGCCCCTCCCCCTTCTTGTGCTCTCTCTTTTTCTCTCTCTCAAATAAATATATCTTTAGGGAAAAAAAGAGTCAGACATTTAACAAACTAAGCCACCCAGGTGCCCCTCAAATAAGTTCACTTTAAAAACGGAATAAAAATACAATTCAATAACATCACAAGTCTAACAACACTCAACTATAAATTACATTATAAATTATAATGACAATAATTGCATTGATACAGTACTTAATGTAATTTAAAATTAACACTAAAAAAAAACCCTATATCTAGAAACAATTTGCAATGATGGCTCCTTTTCACATCGAACTGACTGGAAAACTAATTAAATACACCTACAAGTTATGGAGGGCTTTTCTTTGCCAGGGAAAGCACAACCTGGTTTAAAATGCCTGTAACTGAATGGCTCCTGAACCACCCCTGTCCTCCCAAACTGTACAGATTGTGTAGCTCTCAAGGAGAGCACACTTTCCAATGCACACTTCAAGTACAGTCATAAAAGAAAACAGACAAAGGGACCCTCAGAGAAGCAAATGGACAAAGGAGTTCCCCGGAGACCAGAACAAGAACTAACTAAGCACATTTTGCAATGCCAAAACTTGCTCAGCAGGATTTGATTATTGCTATGGGCAAGTGACTGCTCCGTGTTCCCTGTATTTGCTTTTCTGAATGAGATTTTTTAATTGAAGTTATCTTGGTCTTTCTCCATTATTGTTTAATGTGTATTAGAGAAGGAGCAGAAAATGTATCTATTGGTTTATAGGTTACCAAAACACCAGGAACCACATAATGACTTAGTAGAAAGAACCAACAGAGAGGTTGGTGCTTTAAAAGTAGTAACTGGATATGGCTTTCATTGTTATCTGTGGAGGTGATGGTGTGGGTTCTATGTGTGGTAAAAGGACTACAGATGGGTATTAGGGTAACCTAATATCCTGGCTGGGGTAAGGCACAGACTGCTAGCTGTTCCCTGACATGTATCCATTCTGTCTTCAGTAATAGAACTCCCAGGTTTTAGCTCAGTGTATAACCACACAGATAAATGAGGGTCCGCTGCTAGACTCCCTTGCAGCTTTGTCTGGACATGTGACAAAGTTCTAACCAAGAGGGTATGAGCTGAAGTGATGACTCCACTTCCTGGTTCTACCTCTGAAAACAACTTTGTGCTTACCATTCTGGTCCCGTTTTTTCCCTCATGAGCTAAGAGTTGGTGTGGCCAGTAGCAGCTACCTGAGAATCTAAGCCAGAAGTCTTGAGTATGGCAAAGCACCTGGAAAGCTACGGGATACTAACTTCTGAACTGTAAAATGAGAGAGGAAATATTTAAGCTACTCTTTCTTACTCGCAACATACTAACCTCTAATCAAATACTCTGATCTCTTCTACGTTTTTATCATCATCCATTTTCCAAACCAACATACGCAAACAAAGCCTAGGAACAGTGAGGGGATGAAAGGTTCTTCTTCCTCATTAGAAGGGAGGGGAGGCGGGAGGATTGGAATATTTACAGATTTTTGGTTTTGTTCTTGTCACATACACAATATTATGGTAATATATAGTTTTGTGCTAATTTTGTTTTTTATTTAGATGTCCTCAAGTTATTGAAAAAATACTTTTAGTACCTTTATTCTGCATGACAAGTTAGTCCAGAAGAGTCACAGTCACTGGAAGTTGAATTTTGTGGAAACATCACTGAGACAGTGAGAAGGTGTCTGCACAGATCACTGGTTGGGAGATCATGGGGTCAGTCTTTGGGCTAAGGGACAAATAGCATGGGACAGGCAGGAAACATCTTAACTGTCTTAGTACAGGCACTCAAGCTTGCTGTTTCTTGAGGTGAAACATAGAAATGAACAATCTGTTTTCTATTTTTCTATCAACTCTCAATAAAATTTCTCCCAAAACTTGTTTCCCTGAAGTGTTAGTATTCTATGTTATGAGTTTTCATTGTTCTTCTTCTCTGGTTCCATGATATTTTAATGGAAATTTAGGAGTTATATACTAATTTGTTTACTATCTGTCTCTCCTGCTACGGTATAAGATCCACTGAGGAGAAATTATTTTCTGTCTTGTTTTTAGCATCGTCTCCAAAACATAAACCAGAAACTGGCCAAGAGTAAGTCTTCAATAAATATTTGCCTCTTGAATAAATGAATGAGTGAATGAATCAATCAATCCAATAATTTAGGAACCATTAGCTTGATGCCATTTTAAGCTACATGTTCCTTCTTTACATTTTTCTCTTGAGTTGTCATCCACATATACTGTAAATGAAGTTAGATGAGTGATATGAATTAGCCAGAAAATTGGGGTGTGAAAAAAGAATAATTTTACAATCACACAAAATAAAGACAGAGTCTTATCTGAAACATTTAAAAAAGAAACCACTTTAACCAAATTTAGTATACAGTTACTCATCACCACATTTTCCTTTACTGATTTCCACCAACCATTTTTGAGAGAATATTAGATAAGGATATTCTCAACCTTAAAAAAAAGAAAGAAAGAAAGAAACCCATCATTTTCTAGATCTCAGGTTTGGTATATTAGTTTTTTCTTTTGTTGTGCTATAGTAAAAATTACTGAACATAAACTCAAAAACTGCCTTACACAAAAAGAACTCAATGAGTGCACAGAATAGCCCAATTACGCACTTTGGTCTCCATCTGTCCTGTAAGTCATTTCCATGGCCCAAAATATGAGTGAACAAATAGCCCTTCCAGGGATGCTCTCCAGATTAACAGATGTTGGCTTTATCAGGTGGATAAGGGAAAATAACTTTAAAGCTAATGGATCTTCAAAGAAATGTTTTCCCTTCCACTGTTTTTTAGAAACAACATTTAAAACATTAGGGACAATGGTGAACTAAAGCTCAGGTTGTAACATCTGTAAGCAGAGAATGGGAGTATGTGGAGATATTGTTCCTTAATGATGATCTCATTAACTAAAATCTTCATAGATATCCAGATTGAGCCATCCACGCATAAGGCATTGTGATAATGCACCCTTCCAGGTCGGTCTGTCTACATTAATCATAACCTTTTTGCTTTTAATTTCTCAAAACTTTTTAGCATTTCTTCATCAATTCTCTCTACCCCAATGTTAAAACATTAACTAAAATATACAAGTTCAAAAATAAACTAATACATATTTACTATTTTTAAACATGAAAAGTATTAAGCCTTGGACTGGACTGAAGAATTTAGAATTTGGGATTTGTGATTGCCTAAACTTCGGGCCAAGAATGTCTCACTTAACTTAATGGTAGCCAATAAGTTCTAGTTTCATACAGACCGAGGTGACCTTTTAAGCATCCCATTGATGTAAGTAGAAAAATATGGTCTTTGGCTACAAGACTGTCTGTATAACCTTTTGTTTATTCCTGTGGATGCCTCTCAGTGGTGTCCACAGGTTTTCACTCAGGACTGACCCCAGGATAAATTACTGTGTCAGACAAAATGCCTCGGACACCCTGCAACCTCTCTCTTTGCCCTGTTCTTATTCCCCCTTTAGCCTTCAGCCCTCCGGATGTGCAGTTTGTCAAAACCTGCTCTCAAGAAATGATCAGAAGCACACTCACACTAAAGAATATTTGACAAAGAGTAGCTTCAAAAGTGAGCTATTTTAAGTGCTCTGAATTTAAATGCACAGAAGCTAAAAACATCAAGTTTGTACTGAAATCCCTAAATATAATTTCTGTTTTCAGCAAAAGTTATCTTTGCCCTCCTAGACCTCTTGCCCCCCTGCCTGCTCCTCTTGTGGGAGGACACTCAAGTGTTTATGTTTGTGTTTGTGTTAGGACAGGGTGAGGATGTGGACTCACACATGGGTGTGTGTGTGAGTGTGTGTGTGTGTGTGTGTGTGTAATGTTACTGTGAACATAACGGAAGGGCTTCTTGGACACTTACTATCACACCATGTAAAACCACCGCCTTTGTATTTTAAGCTCCTTCAGTTTTCATATACATCCTGAAAACCAGTAAAGAAAATATTTGAATATTATTCCACATTGGAAAAGATATCAAAAGGTGATGATGAGTAATGCTTGTAATTCTTAAAAAGGTACAATGTTTAAATCACCCTTCAATGTCTTTGCTTACCTCTTATACCTCCTGGCTCCTCTACTTTATGTCCTCAGGTCTACCTCTTGGCTGAAACAGAACAAAAGCAAAAACAGCTTTATTACTACCTACTCTTTGCATTATAATTTAAATGTGTTTCTTTCAGTAACACATTCTTGAGATTCCTTGCTGGCTCCACACATTTCAAGAGAAAAAAATCTGCCCCCACATCCCCGCGGCCATGTTTGAAGGGGCCGCTTGATAGGCTGCGCACTGGAGCCATCTACAGGACGCTGCCCTCCCAGTCCGGACCTCCTCCACAGAGTGCCCAGCGAACGTGTCACCGAGGGACTTCTATTTCGTGTGTGCGTTCGGGAGGCTTTATCAGCACAAGCAGCCGCCGAAATGCTGATACACCTGTCAGAGAGGAGGGGAATGTCCCAGAAAACCTAAGGAGTTAAGTGAGCGATGGCGGCCCTGTCAGCTCAGCATTCACCTCAGAAAATAAGAAGAGGCTCAATCTGCAGACAGACATGTTTATGATTTCCTCATTCGGTGTCACGGGCAACCCAATCTCTTCCTGAATATAGGAACAATATTGAGAAGGAGGCATTAAAATTTTAACCAGTAACAGCTCAGATAGAAAATAAAGCAAACTAGCAGAGCAGAAGGCGCAGAGCGGAAAGAGCTTCGAATTAAAACTAACCTGGGGGGGACGCCTGGGTGGCTCAGTGGGTTAAGCCGCTACCTTCAGCTCAGGTCCTGATCCCAGAATCCTGGGATCGAGTCCCGCATGGGCTCCTTGCTCGGCCGGGAGCCTGCTTCTCTCTCCGCCTCTCTGCCTGCTTCTGTGCTCTCTGTGTCTCTCCTCTCTGACAAATAAA
>ML107862.1:43843-101158 GCA_003697995.1 Taxidea taxus jeffersonii | reverse complement strand
GCTCACTGGGCTCAGAGGGAGAGAACAAAAAAGAGTCCAGCAACACAGAGCTGGATCATGCCCTGTACTTCTGAGCTAGTTGAGCTAGCGAGGCCTCCCGGGATGGGACGTTGAGCCACTCTGACCTCAGTTTCCTCCTCTACATTCACACATCCTGTCAACAAACTCTTTTGTGCCCGTCCTTGCCCTTGAGGCAGGAAATACAAGATGAACAAGGCAAGACCTGCCTTCTCAAGGATTCCACAGGCTATTTAAAAGCACTGATCATTTTTTTAAAAAATCAGTGCTTAGGGACGCCTGGGCGGCTCAGTTGGTTAAGCAGCTGCCTTTGGCTCAGGTCATGATCCCAGCGTCCTGGGATCGAGTCCCACATCGGGCTCCTTGCTTGGCAGGAAGCCTGCTTCTCCCTCTGCCTCTGCCTGCCTCTCTGCCTGTGCTCGCTCGCTCTCTCTCTCTAACAAATAAATAAATTTTAAAAATCTTTAAAAAAAAATCAGTGTTTATTAAACTTTCAGGGACGCTGGGCTAACTGCTTTGTATGTAGCCATCTTCTTCCTTTTCACTAATGTGATAGGAGAGGTAGTGGTAGAGTGGCTAAAAACATGGGCTCTGGATTCAAATCCTAGCCCTGCTGCCTACTAGCTGCATTCCCTTGGGTGAGTCACTTACCCTTCTGTGCCTCAGTTTCCTTATGTGTAAAATAAAGAGGAATGACATCCTTCCACAAGAGTTGGATAAAAGTTTGTGTCAGGATACAATTATTTCATGTACTCAAAATGCCTAGAATAATGTCTGGTCAACGGTAGGTACAGAATGTTAGCTTTTATTAACATTATGTCTAAGCCACAAGATTATTGTAAGGATCCCTTTAAAGGAAGGGTGCTTGCAGCTGGCTGTGTCACTCCCTGTATGTTTTCTGGCACACAGTAGGTGCTTAGGAAATGCTCACTGTTCGCATCTTTGGGTGGACGGTGGCCAAGTGCCCCCTACCCTTGTAGGCCCACACGGACCAGCACTGGCCTGAGGATGGGTCTGAGCAGGTAGGGCTAGGGATGCTGGAACCACACCCAGTATGGACACTGGGGCCTAAAGGTCTGGGTGGCCATGCTGGCGTCCCACTTTCTGGGCAGGTTGCTCACACTCACCCCCAGCCCCTCTTCCCCTCTATAAGATAGAGGGAACTCAAGGGTTCTGAAACTTCTATGTGCCAGGGACCTAGGTGACCAGCTCTCCTGGTTTGCTCAGGGCTGAGAGGTCTCTCGGGATGTGAACTTCAGGCACTAAAACCAGGACAGGACTCAGCAAATAGGGATGGTGGTTGGTCACCCTATCTGGACACTACTGACTACATAAAATAAAATACCTGGGATTTCAGAGGAGACCCACTGTACCGAGATAAAGTTCTCAAAATATTTAAAAGTTTCTGATGATGTGTTGGTGACAAGTCATAAGTCCTGCTACCGTCCCTTGGGTTTGCTGCCCACATGCATAATGGAAGGAACATCTCCATTTCAGTGAGAAGTGAGTGAAGGTCAAGCCCCAGTATCTCTCCATCCAAGTTCACAGGCCCCTGACCTGTGTCCAGAGCCCCCTGGGACCTCTGGAGACTGCAGGCTCAGGGCCCCCATAGTAGCACACGTTGGGGTGGAGGGGGGTCTGGAAGCCTGCACGGTGGCCGCCCTGTGCAGCCGAGCAGCACCCTTACCGTCCCCACATCCTCCCGCAGATGCCCCTGGACAGTATGGAGCCTATTTCCACGATGATGGCTTCCTCGCCCTCCCTGGCCACAGCTTCTCTAGGAGGTGAGACAGGTGCCAGGGGAGCCAGTGGGTTCAGGGAGGGGAGCAGGAATCTGCAGCTTCTTCCCCCTCACCCGCCTCCTCTACTCCCAGCCTGCCTGAGGTCCCGGAGACCATCGAACTGGAGGTTCGGACCAGCACAGCCAATGGCCTCCTGCTCTGGCAGGGTGTGGTGAGTGTGGGCGTCCAGCCCGGTCTCAGGGTCGCCAGCCCCCTGGTGAGAGAGAGGAGGGTGGAGGTCACAGCAGCAGGGGCCTCAGCTCTTAGGGAACCCCAGTGACCCTGTGCTTCCCTGGCAGGACATGGGAGACGCCGGCCGCGGCAAGGATTTCATCAGTCTCGGGCTCCAGGATGGACACCTTGTCTTCAGGTGGGTCCCGGTACCTGCCCCTTCCTTCCCCTCCCTGGACCCCCATGCCCCTTCAGGGGCTTCCCCTCTGCTTGGTGCCACAGCTCCTCCCACGAGAAGCTGCAGCCCTCCCAAGACCCCAGCCCCCAAACCAGCCCTATCTGGCCCAGCTCTCACTGTCTTGGCCCTGTGTGACTGCAGCTACCAGCTGGGCAGTGGGGAAGCCCACCTGGTCTCTGAGGACCCCATTGATGATGGCGAGTGGCATCGGGTGATCGCACTACGGTAAGAAAGGCCCCCCAGGCACTGGGGTGAAGGGCACAGAGTTCTGGGGTAGGACGGGATGCTGCCTGCATCCCGTACAGGGAGTACGCTTTGAGCTCTGGGAGAGTACTTGAAGCCTAGGTGGGCGGAGAACCCACGAGCCTAAACACAGACTTTAGGGTGGGACAGAACACCATGGGGGTGGCAGGGGGATAGGGGGGTGGCAGGCACCCGAGGGGCAGGTGACAGCTGAGAGAGGTGCCAGGAAGCTGTGTTTGTGGGGCCAGACCTCATCCAGTGGTAGAAGGAAAGAGCTCCAAGCAGGGGCAGGCCTTCCTGTCTGGCATCTTTGTGGCAAAGGGAGGGGACTCTTGGACCGGGTGATGAGGGCCCCACCCCCGTTCCACCAACAGAGAAGGCCGGAGAGGCTCCATCCAGGTGGATGGTGAAGAGCTGGTCAGCGGCCAGTCGCCAGGCCCTAATGTGGCCGTCAACACCAAGGGCAGCATCTATATTGGTAAGTCCCAGGCTTGGACCCCAGTAGGCCTCGGGTGCCCTCCCCGGGACCAGAGAAGCAATGGGGCCCCCACGGAGCTAAGACATGCTAGGCTGCAGGAGCTGACATGCCCCGTCCTCCCCTGGTGCCTGCAGGCGGAGCCCCTGACGTGACCACACTGACTGGGGGCCGCTTCTCCTCGGGCATCACCGGCTGCATCAAGAACCTGGTGCTGCACTCAGCCCGGCCCGGCGCTCCACCACCACAGCCGCTGGACCTGCAGCACCGTGCCCAGGCTGGTGCCAACATCCGCCCCTGCCCCTCATAGGCGGCTGCCTGGCCCACATGGACTCCCGGGCAGCATCCCAGCCCCACGACGTCGAGTATATTATTATTAATATTATTATTATGACTATTTTGTAAGAAACTGAGGCAATGCCACGCTTTGCTGCTACTGCCCTGGGCTGGACTGGAGGGTAGGCATGCCACCCCCAACACCAGCACCCCCGGGCCGAGCCGCGGGCTGGTAGGTAGGGCAGGTTGGATGAGAGCCGGTGCCTCAGAGGGCTGCCAGGACTGGGGGTCGGACACAGTAGCCCAGTGGACTCAGAACTGTCACCACCGCTGGAGAGCCCCTCCCCCCACAGAGCTGGGCTGTCCCCATCCCATGGCCCTCAGTCCTACAACAGCCCTTAGTCCTGCAAGTCCTACAAGAGCCAACCACGGCCCACAGCCTGGTGCCTCACCAGCTCCCTGGAGCAGGGGGCCTCGCAATTGCCTTTGCCACCCTCCTCTGGGTGGGGAAAGCTCTTTAGTGCCAACTGTGGAACAAAAGGCAGCTCACCCCTGGGCAGGCCACCTCCCCCCTCCCAACCAGCCCATGTCCCAGCCCCTTTCACTTCTGCCTAGCCAGTCGGGCCACCTGCCCCTGGCAGCCTCCGCCTCCCACTGAGCCCTCCTGGCCTGCAGCCCCCCACCTCCCTCCTACCCCCGAATACCTGGCCCAGGGCCCCTGCCCCTTAGGGGCAGCAAGGGAAACTCTACCCCAGCTCTTCCCAGGAGCTGATACAGGCAGAGCCCAGCACTGAGAGGGTCTCCCCACCCACACCAGGCCATATCCCCCCACTGATCTGGAAGTGAAGGCCCAGGGGACATGGGGGGAGGAGGGCATTGGTGGTTGAAAAGAGTTAGTGCCTTGGGTGGGGGATGCCAGGACTCATGACTGGGAGGGACAGGAAGGGGACATGACAGCCCTGCCCCATCTGCGGGAGCCTGAGGGCCCAGCTGGGGTCACGTGCGTGACCTCCCCACCAGCAGCCCGCAGATGTGGGGTCAGGATGCCTGGCCTCTGTGTCCTAGAAGGGACCCTCCTGTGGTCTTTGTCTTGATCTTTCTTAATAAACGGTGCTATCCCCGCCAGAGCTGTCTCCTGCACCCCTGACTGGAGCTTGACTCAGTGGAACCCAAGGGGGGGCCGGGGGCCAGCAAAGGTGGGCAGGTGAGTTCTGGGAGTGAAGAAAGGCAGCTACGGGGGAGCAAGGCCTCTGCCCCCGCCCTTCCCAGATCCAGCAGGGTGCCAGCGGCCACCCGAGTGACAGGGCCGGTTAGCTCTGTGTCCCTCACGATACCCACAAGGCAGGAGAGGAGCAGACTGAGTCTGAGGCTTTTGTGACATGCCCAAGGTCACGTGGCCCTCCTAGAGATAGGGTAGAGCCCTAAGTCTGTCGGACCCCAGAGCCCAGGCTCCTGTTTCCAAAGCTACAGCCTCTAGGGATGTCTTCCCTGATCCTGGAAGGCCAGCCCACTTTGTTGCAGCCCCCCAGGGGCCACCTGGCCAGGATGAGTGTAACAGATGGTGCAGCTGGGGCAGAGGCCCTGGGCACCAGCCCACCAGGCCCGCCAGTGGGAGGAGCAGCAGCACCAGAGGAGGCCCACGAGGAGGCCAGCAGAGGCTAGGACCAGCGAGGAGACCAGTGCCACACCTCGGAGCCAGGAACCTACAGAAAGAAAAGGAAAGCCCACTCAGGCCACACCCTAGGCCTACCGCCCTGTCCCTTTCACATGGGGAGGGATAAGTGTGACCTTGGTGGGAGGAGTGGAAGCAGGTGGGAAGTAAGAGCCATCTACCTCCCAGAGGAGCTGTTGTACCCTGCTGTTCAGGGGCCCGGCCTGTGAGGGGTGTCCTCTGGGTGGCCATCTGGAGAGTTCCTGCAGAACTGAAAGCTGAGGGGAGCATCAGGGTCTTGGACAGAGGACCATCGGTACTCCCTGCCTGGCTGGGCACCAGAGGGGGACCTGCAGCAGGAAATAATAGAGGAACACACAGAACTTTCCAGGGCTTGACTTGGGCTCGCTGAAGCCTCCCCAAACCTGTCTGAGTTTGTTACTATCAGTATTTCCATTTCATACATAAGGAAAGTGAGGCCTGGAGAGGTTAAGTTGCTTGCCCAGGTCACAGAGCAGGAAGTACTAGGGGAGGACTTGAGCTCACACTGCCCAGCTCCAGGGCCCAGGGTTACAAATGGGGCTACTTCTCAAGAAGGAGGAAGTGTCTGTACTGAGCATTCTCTGGGCACCAAGCACCATGCTGGGCACTGGGCTCCTTACCTGTGGTATTTCACTTAGTTTAGGACAACTCCAAAAGGTTAGGTTTATCAGCACCTACAGCCAGGTGTTTAATTTGCAGTAAACAACCTGTTGAACCGTACACGGCAGCCCTGTTTGCAGGATGTGGCATCTTAGATTCCCAGGAAGGAGCTTCCTGGGTGGCCTGTTTTGGTGTCCCTGTCCACAGAGGTCATTCCTGGTCATGCTACTCCCTGACTCTATGACCTTGGGCAAGACATTTCTCCTTCCCTCGGCCTCAGTTTCCCCATACATAAAATGTGGGAGTCAGACTGGACAATGGTTTCCAAAGTAAGTCTTGAAGATTCAACTCAGGTCCCTTGGGGGACATCAGTCAGCCAGGGCCTGGGCCTCCGTGTCCAGTTAAATAGAGCATCTCTCCTCTTGGTCCTCTGCAAAATTCCACTTAGGAAAAGCTTCTGCCACTGAAATACCATTTGGAAGTAGCTGGATTAGATCACTTCCAGCATCATTCCAGCTCTAACTTGCTCTGATCCTCAGATAGTCCAGCCTACACAGGTTCCCCACTCCTAGGCTTCACCTTCACCCTGCCCCCGGCCTCCCCACTGAGGCCCTGCCCCAGAGAAGGGGAGTCAGCCCCAGTTTCCCTCCTAGCAGCTCAGCAGGGCCCAGGCCGCACCCATCACTGACCTCTGCAGTTGGCTGGTGGCCAGGAAGCCTGGTCACTACCATCACCACAGTTGTCCACACCCCAGCGATCGCACACCAGGCTTGGCGGCACGCACCTGCCATTCCGACAGCGGAAGTAGGCACCGCAGGCTCCTGGGGCCGGGAGGGGAGGCATGAGAATGAGGACCCTGAGCCAACCCCTAATGCACAGGGATGCGTAGCCCTATAGTGAGGGAACATGGGAGCTGCGAGCCACAGAGCGCTGCTTCTGTGTGCGTGCAGATGAAAGCATAGGTGAGTGTTTCATGGGAGACAGGTGTAAGGTCCTCAAAACGATGCCGATGGCTGACATTTACTGATTCCTATCTGATACTGGGCATGGCTCTCAGCGCCTCACTCACACCCCAGCTCCTGAAGTTCTCACAATAACCCTACATGATAAACACTGTTCCTACCCCCATTTCAGAGATCAGAAGACAGGCACAGAGAACTTAAGGTCGCTTGGCCAGGCTACAAAGCTTGTATCAAAGCAGCAGATGAGGAATCCAGTCCCACGCTCATGAATGCCACCCACCCCCAGCACTCTGGTCCTCCTTGTCCTGATTTCCATCCCTCTGCAGCCCTCCTCACCTCGGCAGAACATGGATTCATTTGGTTGCTTTTTTTTTTTTTTTTAAGATTTATTTATTTATTTATTTATTTGACAGAGATCACAAGTAGGCAGAGAGAGAGGAAGGGAAGAAGGCTCCCTGCTGAGCAGAGAGCCCTATGTGGGGCTCCATCCCAGGACCCTGGGATCATGACCTGAGCCGAAGGCAGAGGCTTTAACCCACTGAGCCACCCAGGCACCCCTCACTTGGTTATTTGTTAATGGCCCATCTCCCCTACCATGATGTCAGCTCAGAGAGGACAGGGACTTCTCTGCTGTTCATTGCTCTATCCCTAGAGCCTAGAACAGCACCTGGCACATTGCAGATGCCCCTGTAACATTTGTTGAATGAATGAATATGCACGCAGGTGAGTGAATTGTATGACTTGATGCTCATGGTGTGCAGAGAGGCTGACTTACCCAGCACCCCATTCTGTGAAGAGAAGCTGGTTCAGGTGGGGTTGCCCAACACCCTGGCTCAGGGGTGGGCATGGGAATCAGAGCATTCCATTTCTTGGCCACAGAAATGGACACATGGCCCACATGACTACTCAGATTTGGCCCCAGCATTTTTGCTAGAACCATAAGAAAAGATGCTCGCTCTCTATTTTGTTGAGGTTAGAGCTATAATGGTGACCGTGGGTTTGGAGCTGCAGGATCATCTTACTGCCAGATAGAAAGAGAAGCTGCCTGAGAGGGAAGCCAAGCAGATTCCCACAATGCAAAGACAGAGAACAAGGACACAGAGCCCAGGTGCCATTACTGCTGGATCCAGCTCTACCTGAACCAACACCTCAATACCCCAGTTATAGGAGTCCCTCCCCATTCTCCTTTGGCTAAACCAACTGGAGTTGGGTTTCTTTTGTCTACAAATGAAAATGAAGACTACACAACAGGTATGGAGATGTAAGGGTGAGCGTGAGACAAAACACAAACAGCGGTGTGGTTGTGTATGGGCAGTCACGTGTGAGTGTCAGTGTAGACATGTGTGCATGAACCAGGCAGCCTGTGCCTGCAGGTGTGAGTGACAGGGACTGCGTGTGTGGCCTAATGATGTGAAATGAACCTTTCTTCATTCAAGTGACACAATTGATCTAAGGAAGCCAGAGCTGCGATAGGGCTTCACCACTGCCTGCTTTCGGGAGTCCACGCTAACGAACAGAGACACCAGCAGCATCCCTGGCTCTCTGGCCGACAGCTGCACCTTGCAAGCAGGCAAGGCCACAGGGAGACAGGGGGCAGGTTGCGGAGGGAGGGGTTAATTCTCAATCAGCAGTGAGCGCTGTGTGTAACACATCACAGGCCCCTAGGCCTGCTGCAGCCTATGGAAGCTGGAAGGGAGACTCCAGGCACCACCGGTCTTGGCTCTAGGGATTTAGAGTCCAAATTTCCTATAGTTCCTCCCAGAGCCAAAGACTAAGGGGGAAGAGAGAAAGAATCTAAAATCCAAAATTCAGGGGCGCCTGGGTGGCTCAATCAGTGAAGCGTCCAACAATTGATTTCGGCTCAGGTCATGATCTCAGCGTCGTGAGATCGAGCCCCACAATGGGCTCTGTGCTGGGCCTGGGGCCCACTTAAGATTCTCTCCCTGCCCCTGCTTCCCACCCCTGCTCTTGGTCACACACACATACTCTTCCTCCCTCTCTCTCAAATAAATAAATAAATACATACATACATACATACATAAAGTCCAAAATTCAGACCAGGCACTAGGCCAGGGGAGAAGAAGGTGGGCCTTGTCTAAAGAGGCCATGAGACAGCCCCGGGGGCTCTGGCGGACCAGCTCCGTGTTAAAGGGCTGTCTATGGCGCTCCTGGGTGGCTAAGTGGGTTGGGCCTCTGCCTTTGGCTCAGGTCATGGTGTAAGCATCCTGGGATAGAGCCCCGTGTCGGGCTTTCTGCTCAGCGGGGAGCCTGTTTCCCCCTCTTTCTCTGCCTGTCTCTCTGCCTACTTGTGATCTCTGTCTCTGTCATATAAATAAATAAAATCTTTAAAAAAAAAAAAAAAGGACTGTCCAGGACCTGGCACATTGAAGTCTAGCTCCCAGTGAGCCTGCGTGGGCTGAGTCTCAAAGTGCTCGCCCTCCCACGTTTGAATCCCCAGCCTGGATATCTTGCCGGCGTTGGCACAAGAGTTTCTCTGTGCTTTTGGAGCCTTCTGGGCTTGGGCAGCTCGCCTACTCGCCATCACTGGACACAGCCTCTGCTGGGACACACGGGAGTGTCTCCAGTCCTGGGGGAGCCTGTGGGGGCTAAAGCCTTGAACTCACTTTGAACAAGAGGACGTGCTCTAGCCGCTGAAGCCCAGCTGCCCCACTTGTGAGCGGGGAGGCCTGGACACTTTCCCTAACCTCCCTGAGCCTGTTTCCCACTCAGAAACAGGAAGACGAGGAGAGGGATGTGGTGCGGCCGGGAGGCCCAGACACATCGGCAGGCAAAGGGCAAAGGCAGTGCGTACCAAGTGACTATTAACTACTGTGAGTTCCCCTTCCTTGCTGCCGCTGACAGCCCCGAAGGTCCCCACTTGGCCCCTCTGCAACCCTCTGGAAGGGCTGAGCCAGGACAGAAGAGCCGTGTGTGAGCTTGAGAGTGTGTAAGGTGCATTTAAGTGTGCCAAGCGGTGCTGTATGTGTAGGAGGTGTGTGATGTCTACTGTGTGGGAGTGTGCGGTATGGGACATACGTGGCTTGTGTGTCGCAGTGGCATGTGGGCGGGTGAGTTGTGTAAATGAGTGCAGAGTTCTGGGTTGTATGCACATATTCAGTGTGTGTGAGTGTGGCTGTTGGGATGTGAGGTTTGTGCGTGTGGGGTTGTGTGAATGAGTGTGCAGTGTATGGATGGGGGTGTTGGGGCACGAGGGGTGTGAGTGTGGGTCACGTGGATGAGTGTGCAGGGTGTGTGGGGTGTGTGCCCTGGGGGGGGGTGTTGAGGCGTGGGGTGTGTGCGTGTGGGGTCGGTCGTGTGAGCGTGGGTGTGTGAGTGGTGTTGGATGTGAGGTGTGGGAGTGTGGGAATGGTGGAGAGGGAGTTGTGAACAGGCGAGTGTGTGAGTATATGTGTGAATGAGTGTGTAGGCCATGAGGGCCGAGTACAGTGAGTGGGGGGTTGGGTGTGAGCGTGTGGGGTGGAGTGAATGAGTGTGCAGGGTGCGTGTGGGTACCGGGTGTCAGGTGTGGGAGTGTGTGGGAGTTGGGAATGGGTGAGTGTGTGCGGACGGGCGTCGGGGGCTGGTGGGGGCTGGTAGGGGGACTGCCATCGCGGCCCCGGGAGTCAGATTTCCTGGGTCGGCTCCGGGGGTCTGGAATGCCCCCTTCCCTCCTACCCCTCCCGCCGGGAGCGCGCTCAGCCGCTGCCAGTCCCCTTGCCCCAACCGCGCCCAGGCCCCAGCCGCCGCCCGCATCCTCCGCGCTGCAGGTGCCACACCAGTAACCCCAGGCCCGCAGCTGCCCCGGGCTTGGGGTCCCCGGTCCCGGCCAACAGCCCCCACCCACCCAGCCGGAAAGAGGTGGCATCGCCCACGAAGTCCACGCGGGGCTGGCGGCCTCTGGTGAGCAGGCGGAGGCCCAGGAAGGGCCCGGAGGACGCCACCGCCGCCGGGATGGTCAGGCCGCAGAGAGGGGCCCCCACGGGCCGCGGCGCCCCCGGCGGGCCCTCGTAGAACTGCAGGTAGGACCCGGGGGCGCACCGGTCGGCCGGCGCGGGGGAGGAGGCGTTGGACGCCGGGGACGCTGGGGGCGCCCCGGCCGCCACCGCCAAGCTGTAGACCAGGAAGAAGCGGAACTGGAAGCGAATCCTGTCGCCGGCGGCCGCCGCCCGCATCCAGAGCCAGCAGTCGGTGTCCGGGGCCACGAAGTAGAACCTGCGCGAGGCGGAGTGCGAGCGCAGCAGCAGCCCGGCCCCCTGCCACGTCTGCCCGCAGAGGTCCACCAGGTCGGCTGCAGGGAAAAGCACAGACCCTGGAACCGCGCCGCCTGGTTCTGAGCCCTGCCGGCTCTGTGACCCTCAAGTAAGTCACTCACCCTCTCTGAGCCTCACTGTTTTCATCAGCAAAATAGAATGATTGCCCAATCTCAGTAATTTAATTACTCAAAGGGTTGAGTAATTTAATTCAGGTCCTCAATCTCTTATTCAAAAGCTCTAGAATGGGTTTCAGAATTTCCCAGGTTTTTAGAAAGATAAGGTGGGTAATACAGGAGATTATGTTGCAGCCCTCCATGATCAAACACATTTTCTAGAGCAAGTCTGCAGACATAACCCTAAGCAGGACAAAGTAAAGACAAGAAACAACCTCCTATCAGTTCAAGTGAAGTGTCGCCCGTACATTAGTTAAGAAGGAATTTGGGCTTTCGGGGTTTCTCATATTTTGAAATTGAAACTAGAGGACAGTGGGCAGGTAAGGGTTCAGCGCTCAGGACAGTGCTGTGTGTTTAATGAGTGTCACAGAAGTGTTAGCTATTATTAGTATCTTTTTTTTTAAGATTTTATTTATTTGATAGAGATCACAAGTAGGCAAAGAGGCAGGCAGAGAGAGGAGGGGAGGCAGGCTCCCTGCCGAGCAGAGAGCCGGATGCGGGGCTCGATCCCAGGACCCTGGGATCAGGACCTGAGCCGAAGGCAGAGGCTTTAACCCACTGAGCCACCCAGGCGCCCCTGTTATTAGTATCTTATCCCAGGAGGGGTAGACTCAACTGGGCCTCTGCCCACCCCACAACATTTCCCTGTTGCTCTTTGATAAAAGAACCCTAATATCTCTCAGCTGTCAGCAAGCAGCCTACCAGGTTGCTCTCCTGGTCATTGGCCTAAACCAAGCTTTGTAATCCTAATTCAATTTGTGGGGTTTAGGGGGATTGGCATGGGACCTGATTCTGACCAATGAGATTGAAGAGGCTTGCTGAGGGCTCCTGGAAAAGGTTTTCCTCTCTGATAGAAAGAAAGAAGGAAAGGAGGAAAGGAAGAAAGAAAGAAAGAAAGAAAGAGAAAGAGAGAGAAAGAAAGAAAGAAAAAGAGAGAGAGAGAGAAAGAAAGAAGAAAGAGAGAGAGAGAGAGAGAAAGAAAGAAGAAAGAGAGAGAGAGAAAGAAAGAAAGAAAGAGGAGAGCAGTTGTCTGAGGATGCAAGGGCCAGGGCTGTAGCAACCATTTTGTAAGGATAAGGTCATGAGAATTATGGAAAACGTCAACATGGTGGAGCTGCTAAATTAACCATTTCTGGAATCATCTGTGGCCACTCTTCTTGAGTGAAATAACAAAAGCCCTTATGAGTTAAACTCTGTTAGTTTGGTGTCTGTTACTTACATCCCAAAACATCGTCACTGCTACAGAGTTGTTGCGAGGACTGAATGAGATAATGTGCAAATAATCAAAATAGCTCTGATTTTGGTAAGGATGGAAAAGAGGAGGTGGCTTTTCTGGTGCATAGTAGGGACACCAGGGAGTCTTGAGGACCAGCCGGGATGTGGGTCTTTGGGGAAGGAATTCACTCTCAGGGCTCCGGGTGTGGGAGCATTGTCTCAAATCTTCGCAGATCTAGTAAAGCCAGAACCTGCCCTGGAAGCCAACGGTGAAAGAGGGAGGTTTGGAGAGTGAATGAGTTAAGCGCCTTTTATGTGCCCCGCGCTAAATGTCTTACACATTTATCTCATCTTAGATGCATAATAATAGTAGTCCCTTAAGGAGTAAGGGCCCTTATTCCCACTTTGCTGCTGCAGAACCAGAACCTGAGAGGTGAAGCCGTGATGTCACTTCACTGAGAGTGTGAACACGGACTGTCTGACCCCAAAGCTCACGGTGTTGTCCACTGCCCCTCGCCCGCGCATACTCCAGACCCCTATTTCTGGGTGACTTGGAGCTCCAGCCTCCCAGAGCAGTTTGGGGTACCAAACAAGACCAGGCACAAGACTTTTCAGCCTCCTCCAAGTCAAGGGGTCCCAGCCTATCATGGGGATACTACGGTCTCCAAGGGTGGGAGGACCTGACTCCCCTGCCCACCCCAGCTGAGCTCTCTCAGGCTCACCTGTCTCCAGAGCAGACACAGCCAGTGCAGCCGCCCCCAGCAGAAGCAGCCTTTGCCGCAGCTGCCCCAGACCGACATCCATCCAGGCCCTGTTGTGCCCAGCAATGGGGCAGACTTGCAGGATCCTCAGTTTGGGGTCTTTGGGGAGACTAGGGTGGGGGGGCCTGGCAGACAGTCTGGCAGGACACAAGGAGCAAGAGGAGGTAAGTCCATCAGCCCTCTGGTCTCTTTATAGTGATCTTTGTGCTCCAGATCCTTCTTCAGATCAGGATTGTGTCTAAGGTTGCCATGGAGATTTGGGCGGAGAAGATGGTCCCTCACCCCCTGCCAGATAGGAACCAGGAAACTCAGATCCGGTTCACCCACAGGCTTCTGGGAGGGGGGCCCACAGCCTAGAGAGCTGCTGAGCTCTGGATAAATTGACACCTTAGGGCTGAGCTTGAGGGAGGCCCAGCAGGTCAAAGGGTAGCTCTGAGGGCCCTATAGAGGCAGCAAGAGGCAAAGGAGTGCTGGACCAGGAGTCCCTACCCCAGGTCCTTTGCACTCACAGTTCCCTCCACCTGAAGTGCTCTTCTCCCATAGCATTCCATGGCTGGCTTCTTCAGGTCATTCAGGTTTGGGGTCCCATGTCACCCCCTTGGACCACATTTCCCAGACCACCTCTCAGTCTGAATTGGTGCTCTCCTTCCTTGTCACTCAGTCACATCTCTCTGAGTGTATTACTTCAGCACTCACTCGAATTACTTGGCTTACAGATACTTTGTGTATATTACCTACTGGCCCCACTAAAATTGTGTTCCACAAGGGTCATGTTGATCTCTGAACCCCTAGGTCATAGCACAGTGCCTGGCACATGACAGGCATCCAGGAAAGAAGACTAAATATGTAGCATTAAGCACATGACCTGTCTTTTGCTAGGTTCAGCTTCCCCACGTATCAAAGAAAGGACTTGGGCCATTTCAGGTTTGTCCAAAGCTTGTTATTAGACTAACATTTTTCATGAGGCACCTGGCTGGCTCAGTCAGTGGAGCATGCGACTCTTGATCTTGGGGTTGTGGGTTTTCCCCCATTGGAGGTAGAGATGACTTAAAAATAAAATATTTTGGGGGGCCTGGGTGGCTCAGTGGGTTAAGCTTCTGCCTTCGACTCGAGTCATGATCTCAGGATTCTGGGATGGAGCCCCGCATCGGGCTCTCTGCTCGGCGGGGAGCCTGCTTCCTCCTCTCTCTCTCTGCCTGCCTCTCTGCCTACTTGGGATCTCTGTCTGTCAAATAAATAAATAAAATCTTAAAAAATAAAATAAAATATTTTTTTAAAGATCAGTTTTTTCTAAAGTTTGCTTACATGAAATATTTTATTTTATTTTATTTGAGAGAGACAACATGCATGAGCAGGGGGGAGGAGCAGAAGGAGAAGGAGAAGCAGACTCCCCACTGAGCAGGAAGCCCAACATGGGGCTCCATCCCAGGACCCCGAGATCATGACCTGAGCCTAAAGACAGACCCTTAGCCGACTGACACACCCAGGTGTCCCTACATGGAAGCTTTAATATATAAATGATAGTTCCAATTTCATAGGTTTGTAATAAGGATTGAGTCACTTGACACAAGCAGGATACTTAGAATAGTGTCTGTCACATTGTAAAGGGCCCAGCACTTGCTAGGCAGGGTGCTGACTCCTAACGTCACTATTATTTAAACAGAGGTGCACCACGTTTCAAGAAGTCTCCAGGTGTAGCCTTTGAGACACACCTCAGGGTCCCAAGACTCTATAGGAAGGTTAAAACCAGTGGCCCTGGGGCGCCTAGGTGGCTCTGTCAGTTAAGCGTCTGACTCTTGGTTTCGGCTCTGGTCATGATCTCTGTCTGGGTCATGAGATCGAGCCCTGCGTCAGGCTCCACACTCAGCGTGGAGTTTGCTTGAGATTCTCTCTCTCTCTCTCTCTCTCTGCCCCTCGCCCCATTCGTATGCTCGTGCTCTCTCCCCCTCTCTCTTTGTCTCTATAAAACAAATCCAAGAAACAACCACAGATCCGGAACTGTCCAACGGCTGTCCCTGCCAGAGCTGACATGCAGTGCTACTGTGTGCGCCATCCAAGGCTAGGCCTGGGGCTCTCAGAAGACCCGAGTCTGCTTCAGAAGGAGCCGATTTACCATGAAGCCTGTGAAGCTGAACCTTTAGGACACATTTCTTGCATGGGGTTATGTGTTTCTATAAAATTTGCAAGAGTAAGATATTCCTTTTTTTTTAGATTTTATTTATTTATTTGACAGAGAGAGAAAGAGATCACAAGTAGGCAGAGAGGCAGGCAGAGAGAGACGGGGAAGCAGGCTCCCCACTGAGCAAGGAGCCCGATGTGGGGCTCGACCCCAGGACCCTAGAATCATGACCTGAGCCAAAGGCAGAGGCTTAACGACTGAGCCATCCAGGTGTCCCGCAAGAGTAAGATCATCTAACACAGTCAGACTACTATCTCTTTCCTCCCTGTCTCCTCCATCACACCCCACTTCAGTGCCACGGGCATTTTTGAAATCTTGCTCACTAAAGGAAGGCTGGTTTGGGTTTGGGTTTGGGAGGATATATGAATGGGGTTCTAGCTTCTTCCGGGTCTAGTTCTATCATTTCTGGATGCTTCAAAATGGCTTCCAGCAATATTCCCCAAGCCCGTTGTGCTGTCCTCCCCCGTGTTGTGATATGAAGGTGCAAGATCAGAGACTGTTATCATGCCCGGCCCACCTGCTGGAGGAGAAATAAGATTTGAAATGTATGAAACCAGAAGTTACTCTGCAGAAAATCTTTCCAGACCTTATAGCTCTCATGTATGTAAGACGCTTGGTAGAGGTTATCCCAAGTTTGATAACAATCCCTTTTTTTTTTTTAAGATTTTATTTTTAGGGGCACCTGGCTGGCTCAGTCACTTAAGCGTCTGCCTTCGGCTCAGGTCATGATCCCAGGGTCCTGGGATCAAACCCTGCATCGGGCTCTCTACTCAGCAGGGAGCCTGCTTCCTCCTCTCTCTCTCTCTCTCTGCCTGCCTGTCCGCCTACTTGTAATCTCTGTCAAATAAATAAATAAAAATCTTTAAAAATAAATAATAAAATAATAAAATTTTTAAAAGAGAGCATTTAAAAAATAAGAATAAAAGATATAATTTCCTTTTTCAAACATCACTAACCTCTGCTGTAGGCATTGGAGATATTTCAGGGAACAAAGTAAACAAAAACTCTACTCTTATGGAACTTATATTCCAATGGAGGATAAATGAGTAAAATGTGTAATATACTGAATAGTGATAGAGATTAAGAATAAAAAACATAAAGCTAGGTGGAGAAATGAGAAATGCCAGAGAGCTGCTGAAATTTGCATAGGATATCCTGGGAAGGCCTTGTGGAGAAGGATCTTATGAGTGAAGATCTGAAGGATATGAAGGTTCCAACCATGTAGTTATTTGAAAGAAGAGGGAAGAGCAGGTGCAAAGGCCCTGAGGCAGGAGCATGCCTGACACAAGTGACAACAGCATGGAATGAATGCAATGATGGGGAGGGTAACAGGAGATGAGTTAGATCAGTAAGGCTCTAGTGGTCATTGTACAGACTCCGGCTTTTTCTCCAGCTGAGACTAGAGCCACTGGACTGGGCCAAATGCTGCAGGGCCAGATAAGAGTCTATCTTAATAAGTCTAGAATTAGCGGTAGCCTGAACCAGGATTGCAAGAGGTGGTAAGATTCTGGACATACATCGAAGGTGCAGCCAATAGGCTTTGCTGACAGTTTATACTTGGGTGTGAGGGAAAGGTGAGCCAAGGATGGCACCCTGGGCTGGCATCTGGAAGGATGGAGTTGCCCTAACTGGGATGGAGGAGGAAGAGGATCTCAGCTTTGGACACATATGTTTGAGAAGACTGTTTGACTTCCCAGTGGAGAGGACAGGTGGCCGTTGGATCTCCGAGTGTGGAGTGTGGGAAGGGGAAGTGTGGGCTATGGATGTAATTTGGGGAGCAGTTAGCATGTGGATGATATGTAAAGCCACACGATAGGGTGAATCTGCCATGGAGTGAGCAGAGGACGAGAAGAGGAGAGAACCAGCAGGCTTGGACTGTGTCCCAACCCTTTTCCTGGAGGAATGCCACCAGTACCCATGGGTCTGGGGAAAAATGTCCCCTAGGGGGCAGTCAAAGCCAATACGAGGATGAGGAACCACGTGGTGCATCCTAGAAGCAGCCACTGGGTGGCCATGGGATGCCCCTCAGCTTAGAGGCTGGTGACAGTGGCAGCTCCATCACGAAGCCAAGGGCTGGGCATCTGAGGTCTCAGTCCTCGGTGTCTTTCCTACATGTTCAGGGAACTACAGAAAAGAACAATTGTCCTGCCCAATTGCTGTGTCCTACCGTTTCCATCGCATGGGTCAGCAAGCCTGGGTCGTCTCTAAGGACTCTTTCCCTCAAACCCTCTCTGAGTCCAGTGTATGGGCTGATCACTTCTGCACTGAGGATGTCACATCTCATCAGTCATTCCTGCAACCTACAGCTTAACACGCTACTGGTAGGTAACTGTTCACAGATTCCAATTCCAAGGCTAAGGCCTTGAATACCTTCACTCCAGAAAAGCCCTGAGGCAGGTATAATCATCTCCTTTTATGATGAGAAAACCACAATCCAGGGAGATGAAGGGACTTGTTCAAAGTAGCCCAAAAAGCGGGAGGTAGAGCTAGGACTGCCCATTCCCCTGGAGCTCCAGACCCCAATTCTCTTCTTCTTATGTCATCCCTGGAATCGTAATTTGATTCCCATAAGGGCCTGGCCCTTGACCTTGAGTCCTAAAGTGCCTGGCCCTGTACTAGGAACTGGTGTATAGTGGTAAAGGACATGCTTCTGCCTTTAGGCATCTCAGAGCCTAGTGGTCAAGTAAAACGAAAGTCTAATTCAGCATTATGAAAGCCAAGGCTAAGGGAACAGAGAGGGTGAAGTCAGCCTCGGTTGGAGAAGAGAAGCCAGAGAATAATAAAATTAGCAACTATTAATAAAATGAACAAATGATCATTATTACTAACAAAACTTATTATTAATGATAAAATAATCATAATGTATCCAATGCTTTCGATTTGCCAGGGATTGTTTTCATGTATCTGTTCATTCGTTCTTCACAGTTAGTACCATAAAGTGGGTATTAGGATCCTCATTTTAGGGATGCCGTTAAGCATCTGCCTTCGGCTCAGGTCATGATCCCAGGATCCTGAGATCGAGTCCTGCATTAGGCTTCCTGCTGAGCAGGGAATTCTATCTCTGCCTGATGCTCCCCCTGCTTGTGCGCTGGCTCTCTCTGACAAATAAAGAAAATATGAAAGAGAAGGAAGGGGGGGGAGGGAGGGAGGAGGAAGGAAAGGGAAGCAACCTGGCTTTCCAGAGGAGGAATTGTCTGAGCTGAAATCTGAAGTCTGAATGGGACTCAGGCAGGTGGAGAGAGGGTCCACAGTGTTCTCGGCAGAAGAGGAAGCAGACAGAGTCAAGGCTTGGGAGAGCCCACCCTTGTAGCTTTTACCAGGCAACTTGGAACAGTGCCCCCTTTTGGTCACAGCAGGCTCAAGTATCCCAAAGCCAAGCAGGGTGTTCAGATTTGATACCCAGCCAAAAGGGACAGAAGTCAGGGTTCTGACTTCCTGACATCCAAATCCATGTTCATTCCATGACAACAATGGTAAGCAACCTCTCTCAATATCGAGTCATGTGAGGAGATAGTTTTTCTCTTTTGGTTACCCATATATATTATTCATACTCTGCAATACAGAACTCAAGGATAAGATCATGAGATCAAGATCATTTTTACAGGATTTAAAAAGGGGGCACCTGGGTGGCTCAGTGGGTTAAGCCTCTGCTTTCCGCTCCGGTCATGATCTCAAGGTCCTGGGATTGAGGCCCATATTGGGCTCTCTGCTCAGCAGGGAGACTGCTTCCCCACCCCCGCTCTCTGCCTGCCTCTCTGCCTACTTGTGACCTCTCTCTCTCTCTCTGTCAAATAAATAAAATCTTAAAAAAAAAAAGAAAAGAAAGCAGAAATAGGCAGACCTTACCCCCTACAAGTCATCAGTGGGGCCAGAAGGAAGATGCATACTGGTCACTGAAACACAAAGAAAAGTGAAATATAATGTGCAAAATAAAACAATATGTACAATATTACAAAATAAAATGCATAGCAAGCCCTTGTCTCACACATTAGAAGTCCTAGAAAAGATCTCTACATATCCAAGAAAACACGTGTCTTCCGCAGATCCTTGTAACGTGTTTTCTTGTAAGACCAATACCTCCAGAACACCAGATCACTTGGCAAAGAAAACAGAAGACATTTCAGAAAGGAGTCCAGGAACATATAAGTAGCCTTGTACTTGTGGGAATTTGAGAATGTTAAACTCCCTAACGCATTATTATAGACACAATATCATAATTAGAGGAACAGAAAGGAAACATTCAATAAGCTGAACGTATAAAATCATAAGATACTTAGAATTAAAACAATGGACAATTGTTCACCATAAAATTGTAAAAAAAAAAAAAAAGAGTATCTTAGTGGGGTGTCTGGGTGGTTCATCGGTTAAGGTTAAATGTCTGCCTTCGGGGGTGCCTGGGTGGCTCAGTGGGTTAAGGCCTCTCTCTGCCTTCGGCTCAGGTCCTGATCCCAGGGTCCTGGGATCGAGCCCCACATTGGGCTCTCTGCTCAGCGGGGGGCCTGCTTCCTCCTCTCTCTCTGCCTGCCTCTCTGCCTACTTGTGATCTCTGCCTGTCAAATAAATAGATAAAATCTTAAAAAAGAAAAAAAGGAGCACTGGTTACATCCCTTGCATTACAGGATACAGTGAGACTAATGGTAGCCCCAAAATAAAAACCAAGTCACACATCTTAGTATGCTTTACATTCAGTGCTAACCAAACAAAACAGGTAGCACAAAGTCATACTCACCTAAATGGAAATGCTACATAAGGGAAAGGACAAAGCAGGGTCCTCCGTGCAGAAGGCAGCGTCCCAGGCTTTACCAGACTTGCCCCATGAGCAGACAGGGTGAGGAAGACCTGGCCCACCACCCTCCTGGGCTGAGCTGGCAATGGGAGGGAGGGCCCAACCATGGGAGTACCTCACTCATACCCCAAGACATCCAGTGGAAAGCAGCAGTCCTAAATGCAACCAGAGGAGGAGCTCTGGCAGCTGGAGGGGCAGACATGGCAACTCAATATGTTGAATTAAAATCAGAACAATTGGGGTGCCTGGGTGGCTCAGTGGATTAAAGCCTCTGCCTTTGGCTCAGGTCAGATCTCAGGGTCCTGGGATCAAGCCCCGAATCGGGCTTTCTGCTCAGCGGGGAGCCTGCTTCCTCCTCACTCTCTGTCTGCCTCTCTGCCTACTTGTGATCTCTGTCAAATAAATAAATAAAATCTTAAAGAAAAATTTCAGAACAATTGCTGGGGTGCCTGGGTGGCTCAGTGGGTTAAGCATCTGCTTTCAGCTCAGGTCATGATCTCAGGGTCCTGGGATTGAGCCCCACATGGGGCTCCCTGCTCGGCAGGGAGTCTGCTTCTCCCTCTCTCTCTGCCTACCTACTTGTGATCTCTGTCAAATAAAGAAAATCTTTAAGAAATAAAAGAAAAGAAAATCAGAACAATTGCCAATAAGTCAGAACTTATGCAAAGGACATCCTGAAGTTATCTTGAATTATGATCCATGGGCAGTAGCCAATGGCCTAATAATTCGGTGCCCCGAATGGAAAAAGAGATAATTATCTAATAAACACACAATCAGTATGGAGAAAACCAATATGGGAGAGCACACATCAGGTTTGACAGTCTTAGGTAACAGAGGGTCATGTCTCAGCACTGGAAAGGTAAAACTCAAGAAGGAAAGTACAATTAGAAAGTAAAGAAATGTGGGGTACGTGGGTGGCTCGATGGGTTAAGCCTCTGCCTTCGGCTCGGGTCATGATCTCGGGGTCCTGGGATCGAGCCCCACATCGGGCTCTCTGCTCGGCGGGGAGCCTGCTTCTCCTCTCTCTCTGCCTGCCTCTCTGCCTACTTGTGATCTCTCTCTGTGTGTCAAATAAATAAATAAAATCTTAAAAAAAAAAGAAAATAGAGAAATGAACTGGAAATATAGCATCGAAAATGGTTAACTGACAAAATTCTAGCTGTATGGAGTCCCCAAACAAATGGACAGCTGGGCACAAACTCATCAATGAAATGGTAAAGGGAGAGAGGTAATAAAACATTGTCAAATCTGCCAGCCTTTTCTGGGTCAGCTGACAATAGAAGATAGGGCACATCGTTTGAAGAGCTAGCAGAAGATAAATCTGGTGGACAGAATGTGCTGAAGCCATGACTGGGTCCCCAATGAGACCAGAAACGGCTGCAGTGGGTACTTCTCAGGACTGGGGTTTACGTAGATGCGAGAGCCACAATACCAGACATACAGGCACTTACTGGTATTGACGGAGGCCCCCAGGCCACAGAATCAAACCAGGAAACAAACCTTACAGTAAGGCTGTGGGTCTAGGCCAGTTAAGAAGAAAATCTGATGCCTCCTAATCCGACAGCTGCAGAAATGGTAAAAAGTTTAATGGGTTACTAAGGAAACACCTAAATCCAGCCTGGGGTGAAATAAATAGAAAATGGAACAGTGTTCTGGCAGAATAAATTGTCTAAATTACATAATAAACAACCATCCTGATACCCTGGAGCTATGCAAAGAGCCAAAATACAGTCCCCTAGGGGCACCCGGCTGGCTCGGTTGGTGGAGCATGCGACTCTTGACCTCGGGGTCACAACTTTGAGTCCCATCCTGGGTGTAGAGGTTACTTTAGGGAAAACAAAAAAAAAGGAGGTGCCTGGATCGCTCAGTGGGTTAAGCATCTGCCTTCTGCTTAGGTCATGGTCTCAAGGTCCTGGGATGGAGCCCCACATCGGGCTCTTGGTTCAGCTGGGAGCCTGCTTCCCCCTCTCTGTGCCTGCCTCTCTGCCTGCTTGTGATCTCTCTCTCTCTGTGTCAAATAAATAAATAAGGGGCGCCTGGGTGGCTCAGTGGGTTAAAGCCTCTGCCTTCGGCTCGGGTCATGATCCCAGGGTCCTGGGATCAAGCCCCACTTCGGGCTCTCTGCTCAGCAGGGAGCCTGCTTCCTCTTCTCTCTCAGACTGCCTCTCTGCCTACTTGGTTTTTGGTTTTCCTCACTTGGTGAGGAATCTGCTTCTCCCTCTCCCTTTCCTCCCCACTCATGCTCTCTAATGAAATCTTTTTTTTTTAAAGATTTTATTTATTTATTGGAGAGACAGAGAGAGCATGAGCAGGGAGGAGGGGCAGAGGGAGAGGGAGAAGCAGATTCCATGCTGAGCAGGGAGCCCGATGTAGGGCTCAATCCCAGGACCCTGAGATCATGACCTGAGCAGAAGGCAGAGGCTTAACCCACTGAGCCACTCAGGCGCCCTTCTCTAATGAAATCTTAAAATAAAATAAAGTGTGAAAGGATGGCAGAATGGAGTGACATAATCTGATTTATCTTTCATTTCTTTTTTATTGACTGATGGAGAAGTGGGCCCAGAACAAAGGCTGGCAAAACTCCAGCTGTGTTGCTGTGATTTCTAACAAACCCATGTTCCTCCTTGCCTCCCAGAGTTCCTAAACCCTTGGAATTTCCTAAGTAATTAGAGTGATAAGTTGTCTTTCGTTATTTGTAACGACCCCCTTCCAACCACATCTGACTTTATGTTGCTGAGGTGGCTTTTGGAAAGGCCCTGGGTCACCTAAGAATGGGGACTGGCGGGGCGCCTGGGTGGCTCACTGGGTTGAAGCCTCTGCCTTCAGCTCTGGTCGTGGTCCCAGGGTCCTGGGATTGAGCCCCTCGCCTGCTTCCCGCCCTGCCCCCCCCCCCCCGCCTGCCTCTCTGCCTGCTTATGATCTCTGTCTGTCAAATAAATAAATAAAATCTTAAAAAAAAAAAAAAAAGGATGGGGACTGGCTGCCAGGAAAACCAATCATGATCAGAGGACTGGAATTATCTAAGATTTTATTTATTTATTTGACAGAGATCACAAGTAGGCAGAGAGGCAGGCAGAGAGGGAGAGAGGAGGAAGCAGGCTCACCACTGAGTAGAGAGCCCAATGCGGGGCTTGATCCCAGGACCCTGAGATCATGACCTGAGCTGAAGGCAGAGGCTTTAACCCACTGAGCCACCCAGGTGCCCCAGAGGGCTGGAATTATCATCCACACTCCCATCCTCCCCACCTCTGGGGTGTGGAGATACCGATCGTCCATGGCCAATGATGTAATCAACGCTGGTTGTGTAATCAAACCTCCATAAAACCCAAAAAGAATGGGGTCCCAAGGACTTTCTGGGCTGGTGCAGATCAGAGGTGCTGGGAGCACTGTGTGTCGGGAGAAGGTATGGAAGCTCTGTGCCCCTTCTTCCCTTGCCCTATGCCCCTCTTCTCTCTGGCTGTTCCTAAGTTACATCCTTTTCTAATAAACTGGTAGTTAGTGGGTAGAATGATTTTCCTGAGGCGCCTGGGTGGCTCAGTAGGTTAAGCCTCTGCCTTCGGCTCAGGTCATGATCTCCAGGTCCTGGGATCGAGCCCCGCATCGGGCTCTTTGCTCAACAGGGAGCCTGCTTCCTTTCCTCTCTCTCTCTGCCTGCCTCTCTGCCTGCTTGTGATCTCTCTCTCTCTCAGATGAATAAATAAAATCTTTAAAAAAAAATGTTTTCCTGAATTCTGGGAGCTACTCTAGCAAATCAATCAAACCTGAGGAGGGGGTGATGGGCAGCTCACACTTATAGCCAGTTGGCCAGAAACACAGGTGGAACCCGGATTTGCAATTGATGTCTAAACGGGGTGTGTGTGTGAGTGAGAGAGAGAGAGACAGAGAGAGAGCGCGAGTGTGCGCACGTGCATCTGTGCATGCATACAGTCTCGAAGGACTGAACCCTTAACCTGTGTGACGTGGTGCAGCCTCCGGGTGAATAGTGACAGAATTGGGTTAAATTTGTGGGCTGTCTCGCTCCCAGAATTGTGAGTCCCAGAATTGCCGGATGTGTGGGAAACCCGCACATCTAATGTGAGAAGTGAAGCGGTATTGTCATGTAGGGGAGACAATGGGAATAAGTTTTTCTGTTACACTAGCATTTAGAAAACCAGTAGAAGAGGAGGCAGCAGCAAAGAAGACGGAGGAGGAGCCGCAGCTGGGGGGAGTGGAAAACCAGGAGAGGATACGGCTTAGAAACCAAGAGCAGGACATTTCGAGATGGCAGGAGTGGTGCCTGCAGCAGGCCGAGGACTGAGAGAAGGCCCCTGGGTTAGGGAACATGGAAGCCATGCTGACCTGGATAAAAGCTGCTGCTGCTGCAGAGTGATAAGGCCATAGGCCAGATAGGAGTTGGTTGAAGAGTGAATAGAAGATGAGTTAAATCTTGGCACCGGAGTGGCTCGTTCAGTTAAGCGATCAACTGGTGATTTTAGCTCTGGTCATGATCTCAGGGGTTGTGGGCTCAAGCCCGAGGTTGGGCTCCCCACTGAGTGGGGAGTCTGCTTGAGATTCTCTCTCTCCCTCTCCTCTCGCCGTGCATGCTCTCTCTAAAATAAATACATCTTAAAGATCATTTAAGTCAACATAGCATAGGCCTAGGCTGTCCATTACAGTAGCCACACCCACATGTGGCTAATGAGCCTCTAAATGAGGCAAGTTTTATTTTTTTAAGATTTTTTTTTAATTTTATTTATTTATTTGACAGAGAGATCACAAGTAGGCAGAGAGGCAGGCAGAGGGAGAGAGGGAGACTCAGGTTCCCCGCTGAGCAGAGAGCCCGATGCGGGGCTCGATCTCAGGACCCTGAGATCATGACCTGAGCCGAAGGCAGAGGCTTTAACCCACTGAGTCACCCAGGCACCCCAAGGCAAGTTTATTTTAAAGATTTTACTTATTGGGGCTTTTTAAAAAAAAAAAAGATTTTACTTATTTATTTGTCAGAGAGAGAGGGAAAGAGCACACAAGCAGGGAGGGCAGGAGAGGGAAAAGCAGGGTCTCCACTGAGCAGGGAGCCTGATGCGGGACTCAATCCTGGGACCCTGGGATCATGACCTGAGCCAAAGGCAGATGCTTAACCGACTGAGCAACCCAGGTGTCCCAATGAGGCAAGTTTAAACTAAGATGAATTGCAACTGTAAAATGCACACCGGATTTCCAAATACAGTGTGAAAAAAAGGGAGTATTTCATTAATATTTTAAGTATTGATTTCATGCGGAAATGTACACATTTTGGATCTATTGGGTTAAATATGTTAACATTAAATTCACCTCTTTTTATTTTTATTTATTTTTAAAGATTTATCGAAAGAGAGCACGAGTGAGTGCACACGTGAGAGCAAATGCAAGGAAGGGCAGAGGGAGAGGATCCCAAGCCGACTGTGCTGTGCTCTGGGTCCAATGTGGGGCTCAACCTCAAGACCCTGAGATCATGACCTGAGCCGAAATTAAGAGTCAGATGCTTAACCGACTGAGCCACCCAGGCATGCCAGATTCTCCGTATATCCAACAGTTGTTCCTTCTGGACCTTCTTTCTAGGGTCCTTACCCTATTCCCAAAACGTATTAGGTGAAGAAGCACCATGTAGCTGTGCTGGAGAAGCGTTCCAGGCAAATGAAGCAGCAAATGCAAAGGTCCTGAGGCAAAAGGCTGCTTGGGTAGTTGTGCACAGGGAGGAAAAAGGCAATGTTGTTGGGAGCAAAGTTAGAGGAAGGGACAAGTGGTAGGAAATGAAGTCTGGGCAGTACGGTGTAGAGGAGATGGCCTTTGTCATTTATGCTGAGGGGGATGGGAAGTAGGTTTTCAAGCCAAGGAATGTCCATCTGGTTTACATGCAGACTGCAAGAGGCAAAGGTGAAACCTGGAGACCAGTTAGGAAGCTTCTGCAATAATCCAGGTGGCGCCAGGATGGTAAGGGTAACTGCAGAGTGGTTGTATTCTGTATATATTTTGAAGGCACAATATCCAGTGAAAGGACTGGATGGGGATGTAAGAGAAAGATAAGTTAAACCTGACTCTAGGGGCACCTGGGTGGCTTGGTGCGCTGGGCCTCTGCCTTTGGCTCAGGTCACAATCCCAGGGTCCTGGGATCGAGCCCCACATTGGGCTCTCTGCTCAGCGGGGAGTCTGCTTCCCCCTTTCCCTCTGCCTGCCTCTCTGCCTACTGTGATCTCTTTCTCTGTGTCAAATAAATAAAAATAAAAAAATTATAAACCTGACCAAAGTTTCTGGTAAGATAGTTGTCATCTGCCGAAATAGTAAAGTTTTAGAAGGATATTTGAGGGCTGCTGGAAGTAGAATTAGGGATAGGTTTTGGACCTGTGAAGTGCAGAAGACCTATTGCTTGTTGGAGATGCCAAGTAAGCAGTAGGGGATATATAAATTTAGCATTTTAGGAGTAAGGTCAAGTCTGGAGACACGAATTTGGCAGTCATCCCCCCACAGCTGGTATTTAAAGCCACAGGAGAGATCAGATCATCTGGGGAGTAAATGTATTAGAGGAGAGGTCCAAGGACAACCTATGCCACTCTACATTTACGGGTTAGAACAAACCAGCAAAGGACACTAAAACAGAATGACCAGTGAACCATGGGGAAAGCATGATGTCTTACAACCTAAAGACCAGGGGAGAGAGTTCCAGGGGAGAAAGTGAAAATGGGTCAAATCCTTTGGACAGATGAAGCACAATCGAGTGTGGGCTTACCCCTGGATTTCACAGTGTGCCCTTCCTATGAGTGGTTTTGGGGGTGAGAGAGGCAACAGCCTGATTTGGAATGGGCTCAACAGGGATAGGAAGGGATAAGAAGAGGGGAGCAATTCTTTCCAGTGTTGCTATAAACAGAACAGAGTAATGGGACGGTAGCTTGAGGGGGATGTGGGAGGCAAGAGAGTGTTAAAGTGGGGAGAGATCAGCACATATTTGAATGCTGATGAAAATCATCCAGTAGAGACTGAAAAATTCACAGTGCAGGATAGTATATCCTACAAGACTCAGAATCATGCCTGCTGTGCTGGCTTGTATGCCCCTGATTGATCTGAAACTGCTTAAAAGTGTAAAGTTGAGTAAAAGTCAAAATGGCTGTCCTAATGCTTCAGCAAAGCTCAGTTTTAAAGTAATCCTTTTCCTCTCTTCCGCACACCTCCCCTCCTCCCTCACCACCTGAAGACAGGACTAAGGAAGCTGGCAGCCCAACAAATGTCTGTTGAACCCTGCTAGAGGCTGTATTTCCCTGTAAAAACCTCCAGCCCCTTCCTGGGGCTGGGGAAGGCCTTGCAATTTTTTTTTTTTTAAGATTTTATTTATTTGAGAGAGAGAAAATGAGCGGTGGGGAGGCCTTGAGGGAGAAGGACAAGTGATCCGGATGGGGTTTGATCCCAGGACCCCACACCATGACCTTGAAGTTGGCCACACAACCTACAGTGCACGCAGGTGCCTTGAGGGCTTGTGGTTTTTGAAGGCCGTAGCCTGCTGTGGGGCCTTCTACGCCAGGCAAAGCAATAAAGCTATTGTTCCTCTTTATCCCCAACTCTGTCTTCCTTTTTTTTAAAATTTATTTATTTAATTTCTTTCCAGTGTAACAGAATTCATTGCTTTATGCATTGTTTATGCACCACACCCAGTGCTCCATGCAATACGTGCCCACCACCAGGCTCCCCCAACCTCCCACGGTGCCCTGCCCCTTCAAAACCCTCAGATTGTTTTTCAGAGTCCATAGTCTCTCATGGTTCAACTCCCCTTCCAATTGCCCTCAACTCCCTTTTCCTCTCCATCTCCCCATGTCCTCCGTGTTATTTGTTATGCTCCACAAATAAGTGAAGCTATATGATAATTGACTCTCTCTGCTTGACCTATTTCACTCAGCATAATCTCTTCCAGTCCCGTCCATGTTGCTACAAAAGTTGGGTATTCATCCTTTCTGATGGAGGCATAATACTCCATAGTGTATATGGACCACATCTTCCTCATCCATTTGTCCGTTGAAGGGCATCTTGGTTCTTTCCACTGTTTGGCGACCGTGACCATTGCTGCTATGAACACTGGGGTGCAGATGGCCCTTCTTTTCACTACATCTGTATCTTTGGGGTAAATACCCAGTAGTGCTATTGCAGGGTCATAGGGAAGCTCTATTTTTAATTTTTTTTTAAGATTTTATTTATTTATTTAAAAGATTTTATTTATTTGTTAGAGAGAGAGCGAGCACAGGCAGACAGAGTGGTAGGCAGAGGCAGAGGGAGAAGCAGGCTCCCCGCCGAGCAAGGAGCCCGAGGTGGGACTCGATCCCAGGACGCCGGGATCATGACCTGAGCCGAAGGCAGCCGCTTAACCAACTGAGCCACCCAGGCATCCCAGATTTTATTTATTTATTTGTCAGAGAGAGAGGGAGAGAGAGCAAGCCAGCAAGAGAGGCAGAGGGAGAAGCAGGCTCCCTGCTGAGCAAGGAGTCCGATGTGTGACTCGATCCCAGGACGCAGGGATCATGACCTGAGCCGAAGGCAGCCACTTAACCAACTGAGCCACTCAGGCGTCCCTTAATTTTTTTTTTTAAGATTTTATTTATTTATTCGACAGACAGAGATCACAAGCAGGCAGAGAGGCAGGCAGAGAGAGGAGGAAGCAGGCTCCCTGCGGAGCAGAGAGCCCGACGTGGGCTCGATCCCAGGACCCTGGGATCATGACCTGAGCTGAAGCAGAGGCTTTAACCCACTGAGCCACTCAGGCACCCCTATTTTTAATTTCTTAAGGAATCTCCACACTGTTTTCCAACTCTGTCTTCCTGTTCTGTTTTGGCTCTGAATCATGGAGGTCGATTTTTGACAACAAACCTAAAATGCAATACAGCTGACCCTTGAACTGTGTTGGTCCACTTACACTTTTTTTGATAAATACAGTACTGTAGATGTATTTTCTCTTCTTTATGATTGTCTTGGTAACATTTTCTTTTCTCTAGTTTAAGATACAGTAAAAAAAAGGGGCGCCTGGGTGCCTCAGTCGTTAAGTGCCTACCTTTCGGCTGTGGTTATGATTCCAGGATCCTGGGATTGAGCCCCACATCCAGCTCCCTGCTCAGCGAGGGGCAGGCTTCTCCCTTTTCCACTCCCCCTGCTTGTGTTCCTTCTCTCGCTGTGTCTCTGTCTGTCAAATTTTTAAGAATCTTTAAAAAAATACAGCCAAAAAAAATTTATAATACATAGGACATACAAAATGTGTTGTTATTGGTAAGGCTTCTGGTCAACAGCAGGCTATCAGTTTAAGTTTTGGGGAAGTCAAAAGTTCTATCCAGAATTTCCACATCACCTGGGGGGTCAAGGTACAGCAGATGGCTCAAGGGTGTACTGTATAATAAAAATTGAAATCATCGTCTCCCTTAGAAACCTGCTGTTGCTTCTTTAGTTCTAGCTCACTAGGTAGAAACTCTTAATTACCCAAGTAAGAAAACTGCACAATAGCAGTGACCATATGGTGAATAAATAGCCACAATTTTATTGTGTGCCAAGTGAAACAATCACAGGTAGTTGTAAGCATCAAGGAAAGGGCTACGGCCCAGACTTAAAGGTCAAGTAACACAAAGGTGAGTAGACACTGATTAGACCAACATCAAGTTGTAGCAATTCCACATCCTAAATATCTTGGAATTTGTCTGCTCATGCCATATCTATCATGAAATAGGACTACCTCCATTTTGACCTCAGTCTGTACTTTAAGTTATTCTTTCCAGCTTATTTCTTAACTCAGGAGAAAAGACCCCACAGGCAAAGCATCCCCTGAGGTGAGCCAAAACTACCCCCTCAAGCAACAAGGACTGCCCTGAGCCAGCAAGACTGGGAGTGGTTGACTCAAAAGATTGATCTGACCTTCACTGCCCACCTGGGTCTACTTGACCCTGGTCCCACATTTTTTTTTCTTTCTTTTCTTAAGATTTTATTTATTTATTTGACAAACAGAAATCACAAGTAGGCAGAGAGGCAGGTAGGGTTGGGGGGAAGCAGGCTCCCTGCTGAGCAGAGAGCCCTGATGTGGGGCTCCATCCCAGGACCCTGAGATCATGACCTGAGCCGAAGGCAGAGGCTTAACCCACTGAGCCCCCCCAGGTGTCTCCCACATTTTCTTAAACCTAGATGTATCTTAAGCATTTGGGAGAGAGTCTCTGAGATGGTCCCGGTGTTGGCCTGAGATAAATTCCTTTCTTGTTTATCAGTGGTGAGTGGCTGCACCAGGTCTGTTTGGGACCTCCCTAGAGCCAGGTGATTTGACACCCCAGCTGGGTTACATTTCCCCAGTTGAGGGCTTCATTATTGCTGCCCGTGTTACTTCAATAGTCTTAGAAGAGGTTTCTTTGCTTTTGACCTTGACCCAGACTGAGAAAGCCATACAAATTGCAAATCTCCAGTGTCTCTCACCAGCTTTTAAACCTTTCAAGGAATCTCTCAAATATGGCAAGCCTGCTTCTCATGGCTTACCTCTCACCTCCCTGTCTCCGAATTTGTTTTCTGACACCAAGAAGTTTCTCTCTAATGTAACTTTGCTCCGCGGTTCCCTTTGTCTGTAATGGTGCCTTTTTTCTCTCCTGGCTGTTTTACTCATCTTTTAAAGATGTGCTTAGAAATAATCTCTTCTTGTAAGCCTTTTCCCAAGTACTGCAAATCTTCAAGGCTGCGAGGGGTAGCTCTGTTTCTACTGCCCTCCCCTCACCCACTTCCAATGGCGGGGACCACGTCTTATCTTCGTCATGCTTTCAGCAAATATTTGTCTAATGACTAGCACACTTGAAGCATCAAGTCCAAGGTTACCCAGCTGGTAAACTGCTGTGTCAGAAATCAGTGCTTAGACCCCTGGAGGGCTCTCATTCAAATGTAAAGTCCTCAAAAATCTTCCCTCTAGCAGTGATCTTAACAGTTTACAAAACATTTCGATCAGGCTAGCCTTTATATCCTGGGGCAGGACTTGTAAAAAGGTAATGTTTCTAAACCCGGGAGCTAGAGAGGAGCTTCAGGAAAGCACTAAGAAGTCATCAAAAGGAGGTAACAGCAATGAGGAGGGTCAGCCAGCTGCAGTGAAGACCCTCCCAGCCCGAGAAATCCCCTCCCCTCCAAAGACTACAAATCCCAGCATGCATAGCATCCAGTGAGTGACAGCACCGAAGCACGCCGGGACACGTAGTCCAGTTCTAGTTCAGAAAAAGCCCAGAACGTCCCGTGACGTCAGGAGGGCTCGGGAAAGGAATCGGAACCGGTCCAGGCTCAAGTTTAATCATCCTCTAGAGAGCCCCGACCCTGGTTTTTTTGGTGATCCGGTTTCAGGTCCTACCCCGCAGTCCAGCGACCCTATGGTGTGCGTTGAAGTAGCTTCTCGCGTGACTCCTTCAAGGTTAAAGGGGAAGTAGCACAGAGCAAGAATAGGCAGCCTTCTGCCCTCGAGGCGCCGGCTTGTTAGGGTAGTGGTATGCAGGATGCTAGCCTAGCTAGGAACTGAGACGCTGTTTTCCCAGCAGCGCCGGTGAGGACGTGGCAACACTACCCCAAACAGCTGCTTCCCTTTCCTCCGCCCGTCGGGCTAGAGGCGCGGGAGACGCAAAGGTTGCTGGGAACGCGCATGCGCCCACAGCGACAGGGAGTACACCTCCAACGTCTGCGGACGCGGGGGGTGTCGGGTGTCGGCGGCGGCGCTTTGCGGCCGGTCGTGCGGGTCGGGCGCGGGCGGGCGGGCGCGGCGGCAGTGGCGCGCACAGGTGATTGACTGGCCAGCTGGCTGAGGAATCGCCTGGTCCCCATTGCTGGCAGGTGGCGGAGCCCATTTGGGCGGCGGCAGTAGCAGCAGCGGCAGCAGCGACGGCCCGGCTCGGGAGGCGCTTCTCGGGCCAAGGCCATGGCCCCGCGGCTGCAGCTGGAGAAGGCGGCCTGGCGCTGGGCGGAGACGGTGCGGCCCGAGGAGGTGTCGCAGGAGCACATCGAGACCGCTTACCGCATCTGGCTGGAGCCCTGCATCCGCGGCGTGTGCAGGTGAGGCCCGCGCACCGGGCCTTGCGCCCCCCACCGCGCTTCGGACCTTGGAAAAGCGGACCAGGGGCCGGGGGTCATGTCGGGGGAAGGAGGACGGCAGCCAGCTGTGTGCTTCTAGCAGGCGCGGAGAGGAGCAAGGTGGAGGCTTCCTCCTCAGCGCGTCTGGGCGACCTGAGCAACGCAGCCATCCCGGGCTCGCTGCGCGGAGGTGATGCTGCTGAAAGCCCTTTAGAAAAAGGTTCTGGGTTCTTATCTAGAAGATGGCGGTGGAAATGGTTGAAAGCAGGAGCTGAGAGCAAACGTTGTTGGTTGTATCTTGGCCACGGCTCGGCTTTTTCTATTGTAGAAAGGGAACTTCGTCGAAGTGAGTTTCATCACAGTATATCATTTATTACTGTTGACGGTGAAGGCTTGGTCATCTTAAATAGTAGTTTTGGATAGGGCAGATTTAGAATAACGTGTGGTTAGCCTACCTCATCGGTATCCTTCATCCCCAGTTGACCTCCCGTCTCTTGTTAATCTGTTTTAGGCTTTTTTTGGCGGGGGGGGGGGGGGCGTCACTTTACCAGGTACGAAGTTTGTCCTTCACTTCCGCTTAGCCCTTGAACCTTGCCTTTCCTTTTAGTTCGAATTCTTAGGCATTGTTCCTGTCTCTTCTGTTTTTCCACCTTGTAACGCGGGAACTGTAGTTTTTGTTCCGGAATGTTGTTGAATTGACTTAGCCACGCCGGGCATGCTCAGTAGCCATACTTTAGCCGGCATTTAGTAAAGTCTTTCTGCAGTTTTTACACTCCGCGGCGGGATCCGGAAGAAATGGAAGTCAAGGTCTCCGCTTCGGAATTAAAGCCGAGTTTCAGAAGTGATTCAAGTTAGGGAGCTTCCATAAAGCAAACGAGTAATTCCAGGCTCTGGGTGTCTGGCTCACAAGGAGGGCACATCTGACTCCCGACAGTAAGTACTGGAATGACAGGGTCTGTGTATAATAGAATTTATTAAGCTTCAGTTAGTCTCTCAACATAATCAGATTCCACAGTAACCAAAAAAATACCTTCACTGTTATAATTCTGATTTTAACACAAGTAAAGGAGTAGAAATTGGCTGGGATCGCTGTAGGGATAATGTCAATAGAGTTTTAAGTTGCAGTTGCAATATTTGTATCCAAGCAGGGTTTTTTTTTTTTTTTTATGTACAGGGTAAGTCCCATATTGTATGATTCACCTATTTAAAATGTAAATGTACTTGTCCAGTGTTTTTTTGTTTGTGTGTTCACAGGGTTGTTCAGCTATCACCTCAATCTGATTTTAGAACCTTTTTTGCCCCTCCCCTCACGCTCTTTAGCTGTTAGATTGGCACTCGGTCCTCCCCTGTACATAACCACCCCAAGCTCCAAGCAACCCTCTGATCAACTTTCTGCCTCCTAATTTGCCTATCTTGGACATTTCATGCAAATAGAATCTTAAAATAGGTGGACTTTTGTGACTTTTTTTTTTTTTTTCACTTAATGTTTTCAAGGATCATCAGTGTTGTAGCACATGTTGGTATTTAATTTCATTTTTAAAAGTTTGTAAAACATGCAACAAAATTTACTATTTTTTAAGAGATTTTACTTATTTGACAGAGAGCACAAGTAGGCAGAGAGGCAGACAGAGAGAGGGTGGGGGGAAGCAGGCTCCCCGCTGAGCTCTCGCTGGATGCTGGGCTTGATCTCAGGACCCCAAGACCATGACCTGAAAGCAGAGGCTTAACCCATGAGCCACACAGGCGCCCCCCCAAATTTATTATTTTATACAGTTAAGTGACATTAAATATCTTTATAAGTGGTACACCCGTCACTGTTGTCTGGTTCTAGGGCTTTTCCATTACCTTAAAAGAGACTCCATATCCATTAAACAGTCACTTCCCATTTTCCCCTCATGCCACTCCAGGCAACCACTGATCTTTCTGTCTCTGTGGGTTTCCTATAAATGGAATCCTACAATGTGTAGCCTTTTTTGTCTGGCTTTCACATAACATGTTTTCCATGTTGTAGCATTTATCTGTACTTTATTCCTTTTTGTGGCTGAATAATAGTCCATTGTTCAGATATATACTGTATTTTGTTTATCTGTTAATCAGTTGATGGACTTAAAAAATCTCCCCTCCAACTTTACCGAGGAATACCTGACAAATAGAATTGCCTGTATTTAAAGTGTACAACTTGATTTGATATATGTACACGTGGTAGAATGAGTACTATGAGCAAGCTAGGTTTTTGTTTTTAAGATTTTGTTTATTGGACAGAGAGTGAGAGGGATAGAGCACAAGCAGGGGCAGTGCCAGGCAGAGGGAGAGGGAGAAGCAGGCTCCCCACTGAGTAGGGGGCTTGCTGTGGGGCTTCATCCCAGGACGCCGGCATCATGACCCAAACTGAAGGCACATGCTTGACCTACTAAACTACCCAGGTGCCCTTAAGATCAAGGTAGTTAAGGGACACCTGGGTGGCTCGGTTGGTTAAGCGGCTGCCTTCGGCTCAGGTCATGATCCCAGGGTCCAGGGATCGAGTCCCACATCAGGCTCCTTGCTCGGCAGGGAACCTGCTTCTCCCTCTGCCTCTGCCTGCCACTCTGTCTGCCTGTGCTCGCTCCCACTCTCTCTCTCTGACAAATAAATAAAATCTTAAAAAAGAAATGTGTTTTAACTACCTTGATTTTTTTTAAAAGAACATCTGTCACCTCACATAGTTAACGCGATGAGCATTTTGTTATACCTATTTTTTGGCTGTTGTGCTGGCTATGAACATGTGGCTGCAAGTTTTTGTTAGAATACATGTTTTCAGTTCTTTCGGGTGTCCACCTAGGAATGAAAATGCTGGGTCACGGTAATGCTGTTTAACTGAGGTGCTGCCACACTGGTTTCTGGTGCATTTCACATTTCCCACCGGGAACGCGTGAGGGTTTCAATTTCCATCCTTGCCAACACATGCTACTTTCCGTTTGTTTGCCATGCTAGTGAATTTGAAGTGGCATCTCATTATGGCTTTGGCTTTAAATTTCCTAATGACTAACGAGTTGAATATCTTTGTGTGTTTGTTGGCCATTTCTCATTTTTTTAAATTGCCAAATAATATTGCATTTTATGTATGTACCTCCCACATTTATGTATACATTCATCAGTTGATGGGCATTGGGTTGTTTCTCCTTTTTGGCTACTATGAATAATAGTAGTCGAGAATATTTGTGTAGGGGTTTTTGTGTGGATGTATTGATTTATCTTGGGTCTATCTGTAGGAGTAAAATTGCTGGGTCATAAAACTGTGGTTAACATTTTGAGGAACTGACAAACTGTTTTCCAAAGTGGCTGTGCTGTTTTACCTACAGTGTATGAAGATTCCAGTTTCTCCCCATCCTTGCTCTTGTTTTTTTTTTTTTTTTTTCCTTACAGCCATGCTAGTGGGTATAAGTGATATCTCACTGTGTGTGTTTTTTTCTTTTATAGTTTATTTATTTATTTGAGAGAGGGAGAAAATGAGAAAGCAGGAGCATGAGAGGAGGGAGGGTTGGCGGGAGAAGCAGACTTCCCGTTGAGCTGGGAGTCTGATGGGGGACTCCATCCCGGGACTTCAGGAGCATGACCTGAGCTGAAGGCAGCTGCTCAACCAACTGAGCCACTCAGGTGCCCCCTCATTGTGGTTTTGATTTGCATTTCCCTGCTGACTCAAGTTCAGCATCTTTCCTGTGCTTCTTGGCCTTTCATGTATTTTTGGAGAACTGTCTGTTAAAGTCCTTTGCCCATTTTATTTTATTATTTTTTTAAGATTTTATTCATTTATTTGACAGAGATCACAAGCAGGCAGAGAGAGAGGGGGAAGCAGGCACCCTGTGGAGCAGAGAGCCTGATGTGAGGCTCCATCCCAGGACCCTGAGATCATGCCCAAGGCAGAGGCTTAACCCACTGAGCAACCCAGGCGCCCCCTTTGCCCATTTTAAAATAGGGTTGTTTTTGTATTATTGAATTGTGAGAGTTCTTTATATATTGGATACAGGTTCCTTATATTTGTAAATAGTCTCGTTTGTATGGGTTGTGTTTTCATATTTTTGCTGGTACTGTTGGTAGTAGAAAATTTTAATTTTCTAATTTTGATGTAGTTCCAACTTTGTTTGCTTGGTTGGTTGCTTTTGCTTTTGCGACCGTGCATAATCTGAGGTCCAAGCAAATTTTATCTGTATGTCTTTTTTCAATATACTTTTTTATACTTTACATACACAGCTGTTCTGAGATTCCAGAGCTGAAGAGGTGTTTGGTTCTTCTCAAAGAGTAAATGACTCAAGACTATTTCGTTTCTGAAACTGTTCAGTAAAATCGTGGTGAAAGCAATCTGTATTAAATCGCATACCCACAGTTCTACAAATATTATGTATCTTAATTCTTAGGAGTTTTTGCTTAACAATGAGGGTAATAGTTAAGTAAGTTCCTTGGAGTAAATTGGTTGGGAAAGAGATGTGCATTTTTCATATTGATCCATGTTGCTGAATTAACTGATCAGAGTGATGGCTCCACTTTACGGTTCTCCTGTGTAGGAATGTCTTGTTTCCTCATACCATCGCCAACACAGTATGGGGGGTTGTGAGGCATAGGGAGAGAGAATTTTTTCCTTTTTTTTTTTTTTTTTTTTTTTTTTTAAGATTTTATCAGAGGGCGAGAGCATGAGCACAAGTAGGGGGAGAAGCAGGCTCCCCGCTGAGCAAAGAGCCTGTTGCAGGGCTCTATCTCAGGACTCTGAGATCATGACCTGAGCTGAAATCGAGTCTCAGTCTTGACTGAGTGGCCCACCCAGGTGCCCCTTCATCACATTTTTTGATCTGATAGGTCTCATGTTAATTTGTTTCTTTTTGTGATAATTAAAACTTTGATGGGAAAATTTCAGTCTAGACTAACTTTACCCATGTATATAGGAGTAAGATGTCTTACTTATGACATCTAAGTACCGATGACTTAGGAAATTAAAGCATTGCAGAAATGTAATGCATTCTAGAAAGTCAATATCATGCCGGTTGAATTCTCATACCTCTAGTATAGAAACTTCGTGAGGGCTGTGGGGCCTCATTCTGAAGCTTTCTTCATCCAGCTGTTTTTTAAAAATTCTCCTTTATTTCTTTATTTATTTAAGATTATTTATTTGTTTGACAGAGCACAAGTAGGTAGATAGGCAGGCAGAGGGAGAGGGAGACACTCAATGACTGAGCCACCCAGGCACCCTTATCCAGCTGTTCTTCATTGATGATGTTCAGTGGCAACTCCTTTCTCAGTTGGCTCATGTTTCCTCACTTTAGCAGTATTGGTCCCTTGTGCCTTACTGATTTTCCCTGACCCTCAGCGCAAGTTAGGGGACCTGCTTTTTAATTAAAAAAAACAAAACAATTTTTCAAAGATTTATTTATTTGAGAGTGTCTTGCGTGCAGGAGGAGGGGCAGAGGAAGGGGGAGAAACTCTATCGGACTCCAGTACTATGAGAACCCGATGCCCCTTACCACCCCCTGTGTGGGGATCTCCATTCCACAACCCTCAGATCAATACCTGAGCCCAAACCAAGAGTCATTAGCTCAATTGATTGAGCCACCTGGGTCCCCCTTAATGCAAATTTTAAAGATACATAGTAAGCAGAGAGGAGGATGATATCATAAATCCCCCCTTACCCAGCTTTAATGGTTGTTGACTGATGAGCAATTTTTTGTTTTATTTGCATTGCATGTTCTTTTACTACTTAACACAAATTTAATCTAAAAATTGCCAATTTTATGCATCTTATTGGTTTAAATAGGTGTTCTGTGTTCCATGAAACTTGGGTCCTTATCTATTCTGGTTCATGGTTAAGTATTTTTTTGCTGTCAAGCATTTTAACACTTAGAGAATACTTTGTCCTTAATTTTTGTGCAAAGTCAAAGCCCCTCAATCTCAGGCTAACTAACCATTGTTAAAACAGTATATTGTTGGGGCACCTGGGTGGCTTAGTGGGTTAAGCCTCTGCCTTCGGCTCAGGTCATGATCTCAGGGTTCTGGCATTGGGCTCTCTGCTCAGTGGGGAGCCTGCTTCCCCCTCCCTCTGTCTGCCTGCCTCTCTGCCTACTTGTGATCTCTGTCAAATAAATAAAAACTTTTTTAGAAAAGTATATATATATATTTTCTTTCTGTGTCTTTTAAATTCAAATATTTGAGTATCTGTTGTATATCTTAACTGGAGTAAATATTCATTCTTTTATTCAACAAATAATTTTGGCACCTACTATAGGCTTGGTGTAGTATTCTAGAATGGCTCTGGGATAACCCCCCCAGAAGATGAAGTTCCTTCCTTCATGTGCCATGTATTTTACAGATAAGGGAGAATAGAATCAAACAGTGTAATTGTTATTTTAGAAAAAAGGGGGAGAAATGTCACACCACATACTTTCTGTAATTTGTTTTGATTTGATAACACCTTTTTCCATATGAGTGCATCTAGAAAATTTACCTTACTCTTTTTTTTTTTTTAAAGATTTTATTTATTTATTTGTTAGAGAGAGAGAGCGGGCACAGGCAGACAGAGTGGCAGGCAGAGGCAGAGGGAGAAGCAGGCTCCCTGACAAGCAAGGAGCCCGACCCGACGTGGGACTCGATCCCAGGATGCTGGGATCATGACCTGAGCCGAAGGCAGCTGCTTAACCAACTGAGCCACCCAGGCGTCCCTACCTTACTCTTTTAATAGGCATGTAATATTTTATTGTATAGAGGCTGATGTGTTAAATTTCAGTAGTTCCCTGTTGGTGGACCTCTGGGTTCTCAGTTTTTGATACTATACAGGTAGTGCTTCTGTGAACATCCCTCTTGTATATATCTTGGTTGAGTGAATGTTTTCATTTAGGTTACAGGATGATAAAGAGAAAAGGGGCATGGTGACCATTTAAAATCTTGATTGGTGGGGCACCTGGGTGGCTCAGTGGGTTAAAGCCTCTGCCTTCGGCTCAGGTCATGATCCCAGAGTCCTGGGATCAAGCCCCACATGGGGCTCTCTGCTCAACGGGGAGCCTGCTTCCTCCTCCCTCTCTGCCTGCCTCTCTGCCTACTTGTGATCTCTGTCTGTCAAATAAATAAATAAAATCTTTTAAAAAAAAATTAAAAAAAACTTGATTGGTGGTAAAAGGTCATACTGTTAAACACTGCATTCTATATTCACCCGATTTCCCACCTTCCCATCCCAGGCATTCTTATTTCAAACATCTCCTTTAATAGTGAAAGCATGTTATTTTCATATGCTTTTTTTTTTTTTTTTTTGCTAGTACCATTGAGCTCTTATATTTATTTATTTTTAAAGATTTTATTTATTTATCTGACAGAGAGAGAGATCACAAGTAGGCAGAGAGGCGGGGGGCGGGGGGGAGCAGTCTCCCCGCCGAGCAGAGAGCCTGATTGGGGCTGGATCCCAGGACCCTGAGACCATGGCTGGAGCCGAAAGCAGAGGCTTAATCCACTGAGCCACCCAGGCGCCCTGAGCTCTTTTTATATATGTTGGTCATTTGTATTTCTACTGTGAATTGTGTGTCCTTGATTGTTGATCATTTTCTTACCGATTTTCAAGAGCTTTTTGAATATTTCTGCTGAAGATCCTTTTTCCTAATTTTTTTTTACTTTGGTGTTTTTTGCTTTTTTTTTTTTCCTTTTTCCTTTCCATTAAAGATTATTTATTTATTTGACAGAGAGAGAGAGAGAGGGAACGCAAGCAGGGGGAGTGGGAGAGGGAGAAGCAGGCTGCCTCCTTGAGTAGGCAGCCCAATGCGGGGCTCGATCCCAGGACCCCGAGATCATAACCTGAGCCGAAGGCAGAGGCTTAACCCACTGAGCCACCCAGGCGCCCCGGCTACTCAATTTTCTTAAACCATATGTTGAATAATCTAGTCATCCCTCACTAGTTAGAAAGGCCATTTTCATCATGTGACAAATTATTATATGTACTTGGGTTTCTTTTTATTTATTTCCCTTATTAATTTGATTTATCTCTGTATTATGACTACACTTCCAATTAATATTGTAAAAATACCTGATAAGGTTAGACCCTTCTTAATTCCTCATAGTTTTTCTAGTGTTCTTTTTTTTTTAATTCAAGTTTTTTAAAATTTTTTTTAATTTTTTATTTGACACAGAAGGAGAGAGATCATAAGTAGGCAGAGAGGCAGGCAGAGAGAAGGGGGGAAGCAGGCTCCCCAAGGAGCAGGGAGCCTGATTCGGGGCTCGATCCCAGGAACCTGAGCTGAGGGCAGAGGCTTAACCCATTGAGCCACCCAGGTGCCCCTCTTTTTTTTTTTTTTTTTTTTTTAAGATTTTATTTATTTGACACAGAGAAAGAGAGAACACAAGCAAGGGGAGCAGCAGGCAGAGGGAGAGGGAGAGCTCCCTGCTGAGCAGAGAGCCTGATGCTCGATCCCAGGACCCTGAGATCATGACCTTAGCCAAAGGCAGAGGCTTAACCTACTGAGCCACCCAAGCACCCCTCTAATGTTCTTATTTAACTAAAATTTATTTTTTTACATAAAGAAAATTACACCAATCATAAACATGACACAGGGTAAATTATCACAAAGGAACATATCTATGTATCTACTACCAAGATTAAAATGTTGCTGGCATTCGGAGGACTTCCATGATTCGTTTACTGCCTCTTTCTGGTCATTAACATCTTCCTCCTCAAAAGTAACCATTACCCTTACTCTGAACACCACAGATTATTTTGCCTATTTTGAACTTTGTATACAATTAATTATACATTGTAGTTCATTCTGGCTTCATTTGCTCTCTCTGTGTGGTTTGTAAACATTGTGGGTAGCAGTAGTGGGTTCATTTTTAAGGCTGTGCAGTATTCCATTGTGTTACAGTATAACTTGATCCTTTCTGGTAGAGACGGTCATTTGGAATTTTTCCAGAATTTGGCTGTTAGGAATAAAGTTGTGGTGAGCATTCTTATATGTATCTTTTGGTAACATATACATACACTTTCCCCCCATATACATACATTTTTGATAAAAGAGGACTTGCTGGGTCTTAAATGTTTATTTAGCTAATTAGATAATGACAGACTGTTTTCCAAAATGATTATATCACATTATACTTTCCTGAGTACTGTGTGAGAGAGTTCATTTTTTGCATATCACATTAATCTCTTTAATTTTAGCCATTATGATGGATGTGTCATGGTATCTCCTTATGGTTTAATTCGCATTTCTCAAACTACCAATGAAACTGACCTTTTCATATTCTACTCTTTACATATCCTCCAGTGGGGTGCTTGTTTAATTTTTTAAGCCTCATTGAAATTTTAATTTTTTTTTTACTTTTTTATTTTTATTTTTCATTTTTTAAAAAAATTTTATTTATTAGACAGAGATCACAAGTAGGCAGAGGCAGGCAGAGAGAGAGAGGGAGGCAGGCTCCCTCCTAAGCAGAGAGCCCGATGCGGGGCTCGATCCCAGGACCCTGGGGTCATGACCTGAGCCGAAAGCAGAGGCTTTAACCCACTGACTCACCCAGGCGCCCCTTAAGTTTATTTTTTAAAGATTTTATTTTTGAGTAATCTCTACACCCAACATAGGGCTCAACTTACAACCCTGATCAAAAGTCTTGCTCCACTGACTGAGCCAACCAGGAGCCCCGCCTTATTCTCTCAACAGCATCTTTTGATGAACAGGAGTATTAATTTCTGTATAGTCCAGTTTATCAATATTTTCTTTATTGTTGCCTTTTGCATGTATTCTGTTTAAGAAATCGTCACCTTCCCCCAGGTCCTACAGATACCCTCTATTATCCTCTACAAAGCTGAATTGTATTGTCTTTTAGAAGGAGATCTACAGTCCACAGTCCACTTGGAATTGACTACTTATTTTATCCTTGTCATTTGGGAATTAAGGTCCTGGAAGAATTTAAGGGTTTCTTGTTCACTGTGACCTTAGCAGTGTAAGATGAGTGTTGAATGACTCCTAGTGGTAAAGATCTTTGATGATAGAAAAAGTAGTGATTCCGAGGGAAAGAGAGGGCATACATAGAGAAAAAGAATAAAAATTAACCAAATGAGACTTCTGAGTATTCTCTGTACTTCATATATTTCTCTTAGCTTCCAAGGTAATGATCTAATTAAGAAAAGGTTATTCTTATATTTGGGACAGTCTTACAAAGAAATGGAATAGAAGAAAAAAACCCTCATTTGATCTAAAATTCTTTTGTTTTCTGTGTAATACTACAAAAATTCCTTTAGCCTTTTTTTTTTTTTGTAAAACTATTTGAAATTTAGAGTCAAGGATGGCACAGGGTGCTTTTCTTGTGGCTTTATTATACGTTCACTGATGTGCACTCCAGTTTGAGAAGTACAGATAAACTAAAATGAAATATAGTTGCATTGGGCTTCTAAGGAGTTTGAGCTCACTGCTGACTTGAACTCATCTCAAATAAAAGCTACCAGCCAGGGGCACCTGGGTGGCTCAGTGGGTTAAGCCTCTGCCTTCAGCTCAGGTCATAATTTCAGGGTCCTGGGATTGAGCCCTACATTGGGCTCTCTGCTCAGCAGGGAGCCTACTTCCCCCTCTCTCCCTGCCTGCCTTTCTTCCTACCTGTGATCTTTCTTTCTGTCTGGTAGATAAATAAAATCTTAAAAAAAAAAAAAAAAGCTACCACCCAGAGAACAAGATTGTAATATTTTCATAAAATTCCTTTTTGATTTTCCTGCATATATGTAAAAATGCCATATTGTTATGCACATTTTGAAAAGGTACTTTTTAACTTAATACTAAGAATGTGTTCCCAGGGTATTACAGAGTTTATAAAAGTACTAATTTCTAGTCATTGCATATATACCATTTTTTTAAAAGATTTTATTTATTTATTTGAGAGCAAGCATGCATGAGTGGGAGGGGGAGGGAATGTGAAACAAACTGCCTGCGGAGCTCAGAGCCTCATGTGGGCCTCAATCCCACGACCCTGAGATACTAGGACCTGGTCTGAAAGCAGGAGTTGGACACTCAACCAATTGATTGACCCAGGCTCACCAAAAGTTAGGTGAACATTCTCAAGGTTTTTGATATTTGCTTCCCCCATCTGTGTGCAGTACCTGAACATCCCTGTCACTCTGTGCCTTTGCTATTGAGTATGAAATTTTAGAGACTTTGTCAGTTTTGGGGCACCTGGGTGGCTCAGTAGGTTCAGTGTCTGCCTTTGGCTTGGGTCGTGATCCCGGAGTCCTGGGATCGAGCCCCGTGCAGGTTTCTCTCCCTCTCCCTCTGTCATTTCCTTGCTTGTGTTGTCTCACCCTCTCTCTCAAATAAATGGTCTTTTTTTTTTTTTTAAAGATTTTATTTATTTGACAGAGTTCTCAGGGAGAGAGGGGGAGGCAGGCTCCCTGCTGAGCAGAGAGCTTGATGCAGGGCTTGATCCCAGGACCCTGGGATCATGACCGGAGCCGAAGGCAGAGGCTTAACCCACTGAGCCACCCAGGCGCCCCTTTCATGAGTTTTATAAACAATATCTTATGATATTTTCAAATGTGAACCCATTACTTCCCAAATTGTATAAAGCCTGAGAAATGCTTCAAATATTCCTCTTTGGAGAACTAAGTTCCACTGTAGGAGGGGGCAAAAAATTTCCAGTTTTTTTTTTTTTTTTTTTAATTATTTGACAGAGATCAATTAGGCAGAGAGGCAGGCAGGGCGGGGGAAGCAGGCACCCCGCTGAGCAGAGAGCCCGATTTGGGGCTCAATCCCAGGACCCTGAGATCATGACCTGAGCCAAAGGCAGAGGCTCTAACCCACTGAGCCACGCAGGTGCCCCCAAATTTCCAAATTTTAATGGTTAAATAAGCCTATCCACATAGGCTTTTTTTTTTACTTTTGTTTGACTTGCAAGTTAGCACCTCTCTTCTACCTCCCATCGTTTTTCTTTTAATACCAGTTTGGGGAATATCCTATTAGAAACTAGATTCATAGTATTTCTGAGTTGGCTCACTTCTTAAATCCCTTTTGCTTGGCTAATCCCTTTCTCTAATAGAAATTTGAATTTCAGGCCAACTGATTTAATATGCTAATTACAGGAGTTTGGGGTATATTGATCATTTGTATATGTTGCAGTTTTTGAACCTTAATTTAGTGGGGCATAACTTTTGAGGTTTGGAAAAAGGAAGATGTTTCATTTTTGGTAGTTGGCAGAGCCTCGAGGGTTGATTGGATTCTGAAACTTAAAAAATATATAAATTTTTTATATATCCAACAAAGTATTTAAAGGATTGTCAACACTTTAGGACGAGTTCCATCCATGGTGTTTAACGTAAGGTTGGTGTTGAATTGTATTGATTTTTGTCAGTTGCCGCTGAAACTTTTTTTTTTTAACTTTTTTTTTTTGCCTAAGACTTCAATATGTATTTCAGAGAAATCCTAGAAGAGGGACATACCTATCAAGGGACCTGTTTGTGGCTCTTTTGTTTTTATTTTTGCTTATATCTTGCATGTCTAATTCCTGAGAATTTGGTGCAGTGCCATGAACAAAAACATGTAAATTTTTCAGTCATTAGAACCTAGAGTTCAGATTTTCTTGGTTTTCCTTTATTTTCACTGCATCAAGAAAATAGGTGCTTTAGTAACTTAAGTAAAAAGTTTCCTCTTCAATAAAAATGTAAAGTAAAATAATTTTATGTGATTAGTTGATAGTCATCTAGTTTAAATAGAAAAATGATTTACATTTTTATTTGTATATGTTTTGTTAGGAAAATTATTTTGTGTACATTGAGAATGTACATTCCCACAGCTGCCCCCATCATCCAATTCTTTCATATCCTTTGTAAGGAACAACCTTTATTACTTTCAGATTATTTCAGTGTTTCTTTGTGTACATAAAAGCAAACATTTTCTTACTCCTCCCCTTTCCTACACAGGGTAGCATACCGCATACACTGTTCTATACCTAGAGACATTTTTACACCAGTAGTTAAAAGCTTCCTAGTTTGTTTGTTTCTTTTAATATTTTTTTTATTTATTTGACAGACAGAGATCACAGGTAGGCGGGGAAGCAGGCTCCTTGCCGAGCAGAAAGCCCGACGCGGGGCTCAATCCCAGGACCCTGGGATCATGACCTGAGCTGAAGGCAGAGGCTTTAACCCACTGAGCCACCAGGGCACCCCTTGTTTGTTTTTTAAGAAGTCAGAAGCTTTAAACAATTGAGGTAAAAGTATATACATTGAAATGTTCCTGTTCATTCAGATTTTTTCGTAGACTTTATTTTTGTATTTTGTATTTAGGGGTGTCTGTTTTTTTTTGTTTTGTTTTTAAGTAGGCTCCATGCCCGTTTTGGGGCTTGAACTCCCAACCCCAAGATCGAGAATCACATGTTCTACTGATTGAGCCAGCCAGATGCCCCCAAGACTTTATTTCTTAGAGAAGTTTTAGGGTCACAGCAACATTGAGTAGAAGTATAGAGATTTTCCATCTACCTTCTGCCCCAGCACATGCCTACTGTCCCACCATCAGTTTTCCCCACCAGAGGGTTATGTTTGTTTTTTGTTTGTTTGTTTTTTAAAGATTTTATTTATTTATTTATTTATTTATTTGACAGACAGAGATCACAAGTAGGCAGAGAGGGAGGCGGAGAGAGAGAGGAGGAAGCAGACTCCCCACTGAGCAGAGAGCCCATGTGGGGCTTGATGCCAGGACGCTGGGATCATGACATGAGCCGAAGGCAGAGGCTTTAACCCACTGAGCCACCCAGGCACCCCATGTTTGTTTTTTAAGATTGAGAGAATCTCAAGCAGATTCCCTGCTGAGGTTATGACCCGATCCAAAATCAAGAGTTGGACAGTCAGCGGACTGAGCCATGAAGGCACCCCTGGAGGATTACATTTGTTAAGTCAGTGGACCTCCCTTCACACCTCATTGTCACCCAATGTCTGTGGTTTGGTTTGTTTTTTTTTTAATTTTAGGTTGGTGGTTTTTTTCCTCCCAACACTTTAATTATTTGTTTATTTAAAGTAATCTCCCAGCCCAGTGTGGGGCTCAAACTCACAACCCCAAGATCAGGAGCTGCATGGCCTACCCACTGATCAGCCTGGTGCCCCAGTTTTGTTTTTTAATACTGGGGGAAAAGTGGTATTTGGTACTCTTTCATTCTTTCCTGCTGGATATTTTTTTGTTTGTTTTATTTAAAATCCAGTTAGTTAACAGTGTAATAATAGTTTCAGGTGCCCAATATAGTGAAATAAATGCACTCCTTAATCCCCATTACCTATTTAACCCGTCCCCCAACCCCTTGCCTTTCTGATAACTTTCACAATGTCTGTAGTTTACATCAGGGTTTTCCTTTTGGTGGTGTGTATGTTTTGTGGGTTTGGGCAAATGGATAAAGACGTATATCCACTATTACAGTATCATATGGAATAATTTCACTGGTTAAAAGTCCTCTGCCCTTCCTGTTCATCCTTCCTGATGTCCTCCAACTATACTTTTTACTTTCTCCATTGTTTTGCTTTTTCAAAAATGTAATATAGTTAGAAATAGTACATAGTCGTTTCATACTGATTTCTTTGAATTAATAGTATTCAGTTAAGCTTTTTTTCATGGCTTGGTAGCTCATTTCTTTTTAGTGCCATATAATATTTCATTGGCTGTATTATAGTTTCTGTTCTTTATCCCCTACTTAAGGATTTCTTAGTTACTTCAGAGTTTTGGCAATTAAGTGTAGAGCTGCTTTGTAAATGTTTGTGGGAAGGCTTTGTGTGGACATGTTTTCCATCCCTTTGGACTCATACCTAAGAGCACAATGAGCATGATTATTGTATGCTGCTGCCGGTGTGTATAAAATAATTTTATGAAAATTCAGAGAGATAGAGATTAAGGACTGACAAAAGTAGAAGTGTATATATACATATATATGCATATATGTATGGCAAGTGTTACAAGAATTAGCTTTTTTAGTATATGTGCTGCCGAAGTGAGCACAAGAATTAGCTTTTTTATAATTTTTTTTTAAAGGGGAAAATGCCACTGGGTGTGGTGCATAGACCATGAATTCTGGAACACTGAAAAGAAATAAAATAAAGGGGAAGGTGCTTTATTTATTTTGAAAGATTTTCTTTATTAGAGAGCAAGAGAGAGAGAGAAGCAGGCTTCCCGCTGAGCAAGGAGCCCCACGTGGAATCCAGTCCCAGGACCCTGGGACCATGACCTGAGCTGAAGGCAGATGCTTAACGGACAGAGCCACCCAGGCGCCCCCAAGGAGTTCACTGAGTTTTGATATGTAATCAGAACATTTCCATCATTCCAGAAAGTTTCTTCATATTCTCTTCCACCTAGTTCCCATTTTCCTTTGGTAACCACTATTCTGATTTCTTTCTGCAGAGATTAGTTGTGTCTGTTCTTAAACTTTGTATTAATGGACCCTTCACAGCTCCATTACTTTTTGTGTCTGGATTCTTTCCTTCAGTATCATGTTTTTGAGAATCGCCCATGTTGCATGTATCAGTAGTTTTTTGAGGAAGAGGGGCTGAGTAGTATTCTGTGATATGAATTTACCCTAATTTGCTTATTAATGGACATTTGGATCATTTACAGCTTTTAACTGTTTAAGCAAAAGTTGCCTATAAACTTCATCTACAGTCTTTGGATACTTGGATCCATTTCTCATGGGTCCTCATGCTTACGTACAGTTATGTTGTATGCTACTGTATGGATTTGCCATAGCTTATTCAGCCAGTTCCCTGTAAAATACATACAGGGCTTGTTTTTAGTCTTTTGCTGTTAATAACAATGTTTCCATATATAATTTTGATTTAAACATTTTTTTAGGGTTTTTTTGTTTTTTGTTTTTTCTTTTTGACAGAGAGAGAGATTACAAGTACGCAGAGAAGCAGGCAGAGAGAGGGGGGAAGCAGGCTCCCTGCCAAGCAGAGCCCGATGTGGGGCTCGATCTCAGGACTCTGAGATCATGACCTGAGCTGAAGGCAGAGGCTCAACCCACTGAGCCACCCAGGCGCTCCTGATTTTAAATTTTTTTTGCATGTGTGCAGGATGTCAGGGGTAAACACATTAGCAATTTCCATAGATGCTGGAAATTGTTCTTCATAGAGATCATTCCATGTTTTAGCCTCAGTAGCACTGTATGAGAAACTGCCTGTTTCCCTTGGCCTTGTCAGACTTTGCCTGACAGATAGGTGAGGATGCTTATATCTGGGATGGGCTAGGCTGTGCCTTGGGAGTAAATGACTCAGGGATTTCAAACAACAAACGCTTATATCTAGCCCCAGCTGTGTGTGGATTGCAGATGGGCGGGTAGGTTGAGTGGAGGTGAGGGGGCTCTTCTTAGCCACTTGGATATCTGCCACTTGGTAATAGCCACCATTTGAAACCCTGTCAGTTCCTCTGGATGGTTTCAGCACCAGCAGTTAAAGGCATGCCTTAGAATTACTTGATGACACGTGATGAATTTACCAGAGAGCCCGACACGTGGGACTCTATCCCAGGACCTTGAGATCATGACCTGAGCTGAATGAAGGCAGAGACTTTAACCCACTGAGCCACCCAGACGCCCCAAATAAATATAGCTTTAAAAAAATTTTTTGTGTGTATGACATGAGTTGCAAAACTTTTTTTCAGTCATTCTTTTTTGGTTTTGGTTATGTATTTGCTAAACAAAGTTTTTAAGAGATTGAGTGAGAGTAGTTTTTCTTTTATGGCTTCTGAATTTTGAATCCTAGGAAGGTCTTTTCTCATACCAAATTTATAAAGAGATTTGCTGGTGCTTTCTGTATTCACTTTTGTGATTCTGTACACATTTACATCCGTGTTTCCTTTGGAATTTGCACTGAAGTGTACTGTGAAGTGTGACTCCAACTCGATGGTCTTCGAGAGCTGCCTGCTTGACCCCACCACCATTTATTAGAAGTCCTGTCTTCACTTAAACTGATGTGAATGCTTTTATTGAATACCTAATTACCATCTGTATTTGGGTCTGTTTCTGAGCTTTTTATTCTAGTGTGCTGTTTTGGGTTTTCAGAAAATACTTCATTTATTTTTATTTTTTTTTTAATATTTTATTTTATTTATTTGTTAGAGAGAGAGCAGGAGCGAGCACAGGCAGACAGTGGCAGGCAGAGGCAGAGGGAGAAGCAGGCTCCCTGCTGAGCAAAGAGCCCGATGTGGGACTCCATCCCAGGACACTGGGATCATGACCTGAGCCGAAGGCAGCCGCTTAACCAACTGAGCCACCCGGGCGTCCCTACTTCATTTATTTTTAAGTAGGCTCCATGTTTACTGTGGGGCTGGAACTCATGACCCTGGGATCAAGAGTTGGATATTCTACCTACTGAGCCAGCAAGGTGCCCTCGATTATGCTGTGTTTTTTCTTTTTTTTTTTTTTTTTAAGATTTTATTTATTTATTTGACAGAGAGGGCAATCACAAGTAGGCAGAGAGGGGTAAGCAGGCTCCCTGCTGAGCAGAGAGCCTGATGCAAGGATTGATTCCAGGACCCTGGGATCATGACCTGAGCCACAGGCAGAGGCTTTAACCCACTGAGCCACCCAGGCGCCCCTGAAAGTACTTTTTTAAATACTGCCAAATGTTTTATAGTAAGCTTGCATCTTAGACGGATGGAAGAAAGAAACTTTTGGTGAAAGTTCTAACCTTGAGACCCTCTCAAACAAAAAAGCTGCTATAGAGCCAGTCATCCAACCTCAGAATGGTAACTGCGCTTTACAAAACATGGTATGCCAGGATCCTCATACCTTATCTGTCCTGTTTGCTGTGGGCTGGTTTGGATCCTTTTGGCCAGAAATCAGAATTTCATATGAAATCAGGTTGTTAAGTCAGTGAACATTTTAAGAAATTCTAGCTGTGAGTATCCTCAAAGCATTTATTTGTGATTTCCATTTTTCTTCTAAAAGATTTTAAATGCAGCTGCATTCATAACCTGATTTCGTTTTTCCCCTCACCACACAAAAAGTGAACAGTGATAAGTGCTGTTGATTTGACCTCTTATCTGGTCCAGCATCTTACATTTCCCATCCTCACTTCTGATCTCTCCTATTATTATTGCACCCCCTTTAAATTCCTCTCATTGGGGGCGCCTGGGTGGCTCAGTGGGTTAAAGCCGCTGCCTTCGGCTCAGGTCATGATCCCAGGGTCCTGGGATCGAGCCCCGCATCGGGCTCTCTGCTCTGCGGACAACCTGCTTCCTCCTCTCTCTCTTTGCCTCTCTGCCTACTTGTGATCTCTATCAAATAAATAAATAAAATCTTAAATTCCTCTCATTGGTCTTTCTCTCTCTTACACACACACACACACACACACACACACACACACACACACGAAGAGTCAGGACTTAGAGTTTTAAAAAATAACCTTAGAGGCTTAAAACTTGTCTTACTAAGAAGTAGGAAGAGCTTTATAAGAATGGTGTTTATTGACAAAATAAAACTTGTAGAATCTTCAGGTGATTCGTAGAAGGTACTGTGGTTGAGAAGCATAATTAGAGGATCTTTCTGCAGTGAAAATCTGATTCTTTGCTTTTTTCTTTTTCTTTTTTAAAAGATTTTATTTAGTGAGAGAGAGAGAGAGAGAGAGAGAAGGCAGACATTTAACCGACTGAGCTGCCCAGGCATCCCACAATTAGTTTTCTTTTCAGAAACCTTAAACTGGGGGCGCCTGGGTGGCTCAGTGGGTTGAGGCCTCTGCCTTCGGCTCAGGTCAGGATCCCAGGGTCCTGGGATCGAGCCCCACATCAGGCTCTCTGCTCAGCGGGGAGCCTGGTTCCCTCCCTCTCTCTCTGCCTGCCTCTCTGCCTACTTATGATCGCTGTCTGTCAGATAAATAAATAAAATCTTTTAAAAAATTAAAAAAAAAAAAACCTTAAACTGGCTCCTTCTTGCTTGCTGGATGAAGTCCAAGCTCTTCTCACAGTATTTGCAGTCTTCTGTGAGCGGAGCCCCTGACTTCTGCAGCCTCCTTGGCCTTCCCGTCTTCCTCTTGGCAAAGCCACCAGCTATGCTAAGCTGCCCATGGCAGGAAGACTTCCTTCCCTCTTGGAGCATGGCAGGGGAGCCGGCATCGATTTCCTCTAGCTTGCTTCTCCAGCCTTTGGGTCCATGAGCTGTCTGCCCAGAATGCTCTTTAGTTCGTGTCCCACGTGGACTAAGTTCCTGAGTGCCCTTCACAGGACTGCCTCCCGTCCTGTGGGATCTCCGCTGCGGGGTCCCATGCTTGATGCCACCGCTGCATTTATGTCTCGGAAGCTCACCTTTTACTTGTCACCTCCTGGGCGGTGAGCCCTTGCTTGATGCCTAGGACGTGGTCTTTCATTTCAGCATTCTCTGGCCCGGTAATTATCTGGGCATCTCTGTGGGATAGAATGTGTCACCCTGTGAAGTCTAGTTGCTTTTATGAGATGGTAGGTTTGGGTTATAGAAAATGATAGTGTTTACTGTTAACTCCTGTTGTGTCCTGACCTGTCTAGTGGCCATTTATTGTTGGCGGTTTGAAACCGCCATGCAGCCGCTCTCTGAGCGCCCAGACTGCCCCAGTCCCTTGTTTGCATTAACTCCTGCTCTCACTGGAGGTCAGAGAAGCAGAATGGTCCTACCGCTGCATGTATTACTCACATGTTTTATAGACATGAGTTTCTAAGGGGATTCAGAGTCCCTGTGAATGACCAGGATGTAAAGTATCTGTCAAAATTTGCTGATTTGGTGTTCCTGGAATTTGTCATAACTAAGAACTGGGGTATAAAAGGCTGGCTTTTATTTGCTTTATTTTGTATTTTAAGTAAACTGTTACCCCACATGGGCCTCATACTACCAATCTGCGATCAAGAGTCATGTGCTTTACCGTCTGAGACAGCCAAGGACCCCAGGGGCTGGTTTTTAAAAAATACTGATTGATCAGTCTGTCTAAACATTTAATGCTAGAAATTCCCGTCTAACCACTAATTGAGCTGCATCTCACAATTTTTGGTACATTCTGTTCATTTCAAAGTATTTTCTAATTTCCCTTTTGATTACTTTTTTCAAAAACTTTTTTTTCTTTAAGATTTTATTTATTTACTGACACAGAGAGAGAGATCCCAAATAGGCACAGGTGGGGGGGAATCAGGCTCCTCGATGAGCAGAGAGCCCGATGATCTGAGATCATGACCTGAGCCGAAGGCAGAGGCCCAACCCACTGAGCCACCCAGGAACCCCTCAAAAACTGTTTTAAAAATAAATAAAAACATCACTCCCTTCCTCTTGGAAAAATTAGAGTCGTAATGGATAACTTTGTATCCTGTTTATTTAGAATTTTGTCTGGAACGAGGTCACAGGTCTCAGAGTATTGTCGGAAAAGAGTTGTAATGGCTGCATAGTATTCCATCACGGGGCACTCTGCTACCTACCCTTTAACATTGTCCTTGTGGTTGGGCAGGTAGCTTGTTTCGAAGCAGTTTTCTGTTGTAAACAACACTGGTGACTTTCCTGTGATTGGGCAAGTAGCTTGTGTCTAAATAGTGATGATTGTCTTTGAAGGTGTTTGTTGACATCTGTGCTTAGGATGCATTCTTGAAAATGTAGTTCTGGGTCAGAGGATGTGAAGACCAATAAGTCTTTATTATACGTGTAATCAGATTATTTTTCAGAAAGTTTGTGATGCATTAGGTGAAGTTTCTCGGTGTAGTCAGATCTTCACTTGAAGCAGGGAAGGAAGTTAGCATGCCTGGGCAGTCTGTGTGAAGTGATGTCCCTAAGAGCTAAGGAACTAAAAGATTATGAGGAACAGCAAAGGGATAGCTCTATAAATGACCAGTGGGGTTGGAGCCCCACCCCCTCTCCTAGCCAAATAATGTTTTTTTTTCAGCTGCATAACAACTATGGAATCGCTGGCTATAAATTTTTTTCCATTTTGTTGGAACATACTCTTCAATGACAGATCCTTGGAGATCTGTCAGAACAGCTGAAACTTTCTCTCTTACCTATGGTTAGTATGAAAGAAAGTCAGTGGTTTGTACCCTCGATACCTAGCTTGTTGTTTTTCTAGTCCCCAGCCAAACAGTTCTTGATTTATGGAAAGTTATTTTCATTCTTTACAGCTTTGGGCATCACAGCAGGAATCCCCCTCACCCCCCCCCCCAGCTTTTCTAAAAATACTTTATTTATTTATTTATTTATTTGAGAGAGTGAGTGAGCACAGGCAGGGGGAGAGGCAGAGGGAGAGGAAGAAGCAGGCTCCATGTTGAGCCAGGGATCCCGAGGGGCTTGATCCCAGGCCCTGGGAGCCCAAGACAGACATTTAACCGATTGAATTACCCAAGTGCTCCCTCCTTCCCTCCTTTCCCCCACCATCTAAGGGGTCCCCAGGTCCTGTTGATTTTCTCTCATTGATAAACTTGAATTCAGCTTTCTTGCATTCTCATTGCCTCTAAACTGATTTAATTTAGGACGTCATCTTCCACTAGGACTGCTGCCAAGGTTTTGCTGGCAAGTCCTGTCCCAGCTGCTTAACATGTCATACCAAACATTTTGGAACCTGTTGCTTGTCTACCACCTTCAGCCGCTTGGTGTTCTTCTATCACCCAGTTCTGGAAAAAGTACCCATTGGGATTCATCATTGTTTCATTGCCACAGTGTTGGTGTATTCTGTGGATATATGCCCAGGAGTAGAATTATTGAAGGAAAATGTTGGTGTCATTTAATATTTTGAGCCATTTTCATTTTTTCCCAAGGGGTGTGTGTTATTCCTCACATTGGCAGTGAATGCACAGTGGCTCTCACTTTACCTTTAGTAAAGTAATTGGATAAGAGAAGACATCTTTCATGACTATTTTAAGTTTGCATTTCTTTGGATTGGAGTGTTTTCCCTGTGTTTGTTAACTAGTCTTGTAAGAAAGTTTAGAGGAGGAGACAACCACTCTTAAGAATTAGGTCTGGAGGGGCACCTGGGTTTCTCAGTTGTTGGGTGTCTGCCTTCGGCTTGGGTCTTGATCCCGGTCCTGGGATTGAGCCCTGCATGGGGTGAGCTCCTTGCTCGGCGGGAAGCCTGCTTTTCTCTCTCCCCCTTCCCCTGCTTGTGTTACCTCTCTTGTTGTCTGTCTGTCTGTCTGTCTCTCTCTATGTCAAATAAATAAATAAAATCTTAGGGAAAAAAAAGAAAAGAAAAAGGCCCAAGAGAGACTGAAGTGGCTTTTTTGGAGTGTTGGTAATAGAAAAAGCTTTAGTTCATATTTGTTACTCCCCTACACAAGTGATAGGAACTTGGAACTAGCATAGCCATAAGAAAAATGGCTCAATTAAGAAATTTCAAGAGGTGGGCGCCTGGGTGGCTCAGTCGTTAAGCATCTGCTTTCTGCTCAGGTCATGATCCCAGGGTCCTGGGATGGAGGCCCACATTGGGCTCCCTGCTCAGCGGGAAGCCTGCTTCTCCCTCTCTCGCTCCCCCTGCTTGTGTTCCCTCTTTTGCTGTCCTTTTCTCACTTTCAAATAAAATATTTTAAAAAAATTTTCAGGAGGGTTTTTTTGTTTTTAAAATTCAGGGAAGTTTAAATAAGTAAGTCATGGATAAGGCAGGGACATAGGTGGGCCAGGGAGTGTGTCTGCAACCTCCATCTGTTTCTGCTTCTGGTGCAATTCAGTATGTTGATTGCTTCCTAGACAGCCAGGTTTCCCAAGTCCCACACCATCCAGAAGTGTCTCCTGCCACCTAAGAGGTACTAATGTTGTTTTTTCCCACATCCCTCACTTTGAAAGATCTTGTGAGATTTTTGTGTTTCGGTGACAGATTGGGGCTGTATCTTAGCAGCTCTTGCTAGTGTAGCCAGGGTGTGGGAGGGGGCAGGGTTCCCAGACAGACCAGGCTTGGCCACTCACCACTGACAAAATCCAAAGGCAGAGACTCAGTGGTGGTGAAACGGGAAAGGAATTTATTTCAGTGAGGCCAGCATGGGAAAGATAGGGGACTAGGGTCTCAAAGACTGTCTACCACATACCAAAAATACTTCCAGATTTAAATAAGGAAAGTGAGGCAGAGATTGCTAGGTACCTGCAGGTGGGCAATGAAGGTGAAATCCATTGTCATGAGTGGGATTTTGCTGGCCGTGGGAAGTTCTTTATTCCTTGGGTGAGAAAATGGGTCCCATGGGGGATGCTTTGCCCCTGAGATCTTTTGCCTGAGATAGATAAGATGGAAAGGATTTCATCAACTACAAAGTTCAAGGTCAAAATGGAGGTAGTTGAAGTCCTTTTCTAGAACCACAGGACTTGAGGAAGTTTGTTCTCAGAAAAAGATCCTAAAGGGCCTATAGGGCAGGGGTAGATGAGAGAAGAAACTTGGCACATACAATAAATAACACAGTAGTAGGCATCTGCCACATAAAACAAAAACTTTTTTTTTTTTTAAGATTTTATTTATTTACTTGAGAGAGAGAGCATGAGAGGGGAGAGGGTCAGAGGGAGAAGCAGACACCCTGCTGAGCAGGGAGCCTGATGTGGTACTCAATCCCGAGACTCCAGGATCACGAACTGAGCCAAAGGCCGTCACTTAACAAACTGACCCCTTCCAGGTGCCCCCTATTTTTTTTTTTTAATCTCTAGACCCATTCTGGGGCTCTAACTCACAACCTGAGATCGAATTTCATGCTCTATCGACTGAGCCAGCCAGGTGGCCCTTCTTAAGTCAACCAATGTAGAAGTGTAAATGATGGGAGAGTAGGCCAGAGCCAGGGGAAGAACCAGGTTGACTGCTCTTCCAGCTTGGTTTTTGTGATTTGGTTCTCTGATCACCCTGTAGGTAGAAGGAAGGATTTCTGGGAAGAAGACTTGTGGGGAGTGGGTAGAGGATACAGTTTGTTATAAGGTTGTAGAAGTTTCTATTTCAGAGAAGGTGAGTGGCATCACTCTATCAGATTAAATCAGGGACACTTGTGATATGCAAAAAGAGTTACTTGATTTCTAAGCAGAGGTTTCTTTGGCCAAGTAGGTGATATAAATGGGTCAAGCTGGCTGGGGTATTTACACAGTAAACAGGTTGTCTTTCTATGCAGACATGTGTGCCTGTCTTTTATCTTAGAATAGTTAGCCTTCTTGATTTCTTTTTACACTTCGACAGAAATAAGTGTGCAGAAACACTTTCCTGCTATTAGAAAATTGGTACAAACATGATGAGAAATGATACTTGACAGCCATGGCTACTCCTCCCGTGGATAAAGTGAAGTTCAGGGCACTGGAGACTCATGAATGGGAGAGGTTCTCTTCTGTAGGGTGCGTTGCTTCTGTGTTGGTTTTCTCCTCTGTTGGTTAGGTTGGCTTGGGAGTAATAGCTTGTAATTAGAAATGTTTTTACGATTTATGCCTCTTAAGCAGATTCTTTGCTTCTCCAAACAAGACAACAAACAAAATGCTGGGCTCCTGTACAGAAGGCTTAGCCGCTGTGTGGAAAGCTTTAATCCATTAGCTTAAATGCTTTTATTGCAAAGTACTGCCATTGGCTCTTACCTGAAAGTGTGGCTCTAGAGACCTGTAATGCATGGGTTCTGCCTGGGGCTGGTGCCTTATCCCTGCTTCATCTCACCTACGTGGTGATGGTGTTCTAGCTGACCGAACACTTAATTCAGTAATATCTAGCTGGCAATTAATTTAAGAAGACGTGTGCAAACAAAAAACAATGCCAGCACTCTAGAGGCAATTAATGAAATTGCTTTCAACTTCTCACATCAGTTTTGGAAGTCTTTTCAAAGTAAAGGAACCCTGTTTTATGGAATTTTTAGGCTGTAGCTGGAGTCAACTTTGGACCAAGTTGAGTGTACAAGATTTGGGGGCAGTAGGGAGCAGTGGGGACAAGGAGAGAGTACTCTTTCTTTCTTTCTTTTTTTGTTTAAAGTTCAGAATGACCAGAGAGGGAGAGAGAGATGGGGAGGGAGAAGGAAGGGTGTTTAGCCTGGAGAGATAGGTAGATGTAGTTGATTCTGGAGGCAAATTAAGGTGTTTTAAAAAGTTATTTATTTTCAGTAAATTCTGTGCCCAACATGGGGCTCAGCCTCAAGACCCCCAAGATCAAGAGTCACACACTCCTCCGACTGAGCCAGCCAGGCACCCCAGAGAGCCTCCTTTTCAGTTTCTCTTTTGCTTTTGGGAACAGGAGAGTAAAATCCAAATGGTTCCACAAGAACCATCTTCTGAGGGGTGCCTGCGTGGTTCAGATGGTTATGTATGCTTCTGCCTTCGGCTCAGGTCATGATCCCAAGGTCTTGGGATTGAGTCCCATGGGCATCAGGCTCCCTGCTCGGCTGGGAGCCTGCTTCTCCCTCTCCCTGTGCTGCTCCCCCTGCTTGTGCTCTCTCTCTGTGTCAAATAAATAAATAAAATCTTCAAAAAAAAAAAAGACCATTTTCTGAGAATGAGGTGTGGGTGTGGAAGCCATAGGAGAGTGCTGCTTGTCTCCATAGCCAAATCCTGTGAAAAAGTCTTAGC